>JUFY01035531.1:7279-19570 GCA_001855655.1 Leptopilina clavipes
ATCATTATTATTATTATTATTATTATTATTATTATTATTATTATTATTATTATTATTATTATTATCCTTTTTTTATTATTTATTTATTTATTTATTTATTATTATCCTTATAACAATCGTTGTTATTATTTTTTTTATTTTTTTTACTTGTATTTTTATTATATAAGGATGATATAAAATATCAAAAAACTGTTTTCTTTTTATTAATTATTATTAAAGTGGCGATAAATTTTTAATTATTGTATTGCATTGAATGAGTTATAAAAGAGGCGGTAAATTTTTTTTTTTTACAATTTCTGACGATGATTATTAATTTTCCGGCAGGTTAAATTGTGAACGATGAAAATAGTTAATGGCCTCGTAACAATTGATTTTCCATTTAAGTTTTTATCACACACTATCAAAGATCCTCTTTATTATTAGGGTTTATGTTACTTAAAGGAAACCAATATTCATGGCAAATATATAATATTACATACACACACAAACACCGCACTCAAATTCGATGGACGACGGGTTAAATTGATCCCTATTTACATTATAGGTTACACTATATCGGTAAATTAGGTGTAATTTCCAGCCTCACGCTCGAATGATACATTTTCGATATAAAGCCAAGAGAATCGAATATGGTTGATGAGATATTATTTCCCACTTGAATGTATATGCATTGACACGTTTCAACCGAATGTCAATAGGTTGGAATAATTACTACTATTGTATATATTTGTCACCTAAATTTGGAAGCATTTTTTACTATATCTTTGAGGGTAAAAAGAAAAAATTATTCGCATTTTTACCCCTTTGTTATTATTAGAATATTTTTAATATAAATTCAATTGTTTCACTTCTCGATAGGAATTAATCATTTTAATAAACTTTTAAAGATAATTTTTCTTGTGTTCTTTTCTTCTTTTTTTTTTATTCATCTCTTATAGGTGCAAAGAAGAGCGTCGATTCAATTAAATTTTATTTATAGCTAATAAAATAATTTAATGATATGTAATAAAACAATTTATTACCCAATCTCTATTGATTAAAAAAAACTAATTATTTTTCTTATTATTTTTAATTATTTTTCTTAAAAACTGAAAATAAAATATTTCCCAACAGTTTGTCGAATTATTTTCAAAATTTTTCCTCGAACATTAAATAGTACGAACAATTTTAGTCAGACGTTGATAAAAAGAAACGTTTCAGTAGTATAAGCGTGCTTTTAGTCAGACAAAATTTCGATAGAAAATCCGTGTAATTTTTAAGTAGTAGTGGTCAATTTTTAGTCAGACATTCTATGAGAACATATTTTTAAAGACTTATATTCGCATATTAAGTAGTACAAACAATTTTAATCAGACAAAATTCCAATATAAAATTGGTCTAATTTTTAAGTAGTAATGGTCAGTTTTAGTCAGACGTTGTCTGAGAATCTGAGACAATAATTAGAAAGACTATTCTCACATTAAGTAGTACAAACAATTTTAGTCAGACTTTAATAAAAAAGAAATGTTTCAGTATTAATTTTTTAAGTAATAACTTTTTATTCGTGTATTTTTTAAGTAGTAAGAGTCATTTTTAGTCAGACAGTCTAGAAATTATTTTTTAAACTTTGATTTTTACGTTTTTTCTTTGTTTGTTTATTGCGAGTGTATAAAAAATTAGTCTTGGAAAAAATAAAAGAAATGGAAGCAACAGGTTAGGTTATATTTTGCGTTAGTTAATCATATAAATTTTTTTTTTTTTTTGATTTATTATTCTTGAGAGTATTTTTCATTATAATCACTCATCTACATAAAACAGTAATTACTTCAGAACTTTAATTATTTCAAGGGACTGAATTTTTTCGCCAACTGGTTTTTCTTTTTAAATTCAATAAAAAATTTATTACGCGTATTTTTTTGTTAATTACTTTTACTTAACTGAATTACCTCTGCCTTCAATATTTCCACATCGTAGATTTTTTTTTATAGCTCAATAAAGTGTTGGTGTGATTAATCGATTTTACGTACAATGACGCTATAAGTTGTTGTCAACTTATGCTTTGATGAATTTTCTAGCTAGTGGAATAAATAAATTTTCATAAAATGGTTTTTTATATTCTGTTTAATAATAAATGAAGAAATAAATAGAAAACATAAAAAATGAAATACAAATAGATAATTTAAATTAAATTGTATGTAATTATAATTAAAATGTACAAATAATTTAATTTTGAATTTATTTGCTCTAGTAATAACAATATTAATTATTAATCATTGAAAATAGACGTTAGGGAGGAAATAATATTTATTAATAATTTCAAAATTAAATTATTTCAGTAAAATAAGGAATAAATAATGGCCAAAGACTTTTGGGGCTGAAAAATAACAATCACGCGGAATAAAAGAAAAATAATGTCAGATACCATAATCCTATTTGGAATTCTTTTATGGAGAAAAATGCCCATAGGTGATATGTCTTTTACGTGCGATAGAAGTAAACGAAATTCTTTTTTTTTTACCATATAATCGTTCTGCTTTTTAACCTTTCATTATATATATATATGATATTGTTGCTGGGATTTACTTTACGATATGGCAAAATTTTCCCAGATCACGTTCCTTTTTATTGGCAAATATTTTCTGAAAACGAATAATTTCAAGTATCGTAAAATATTTCATTGTTTTTGTTTTCTATTTTTTCTTCTTCTTTAAAACATGTGACAAGTTTATGATTGTTCCACTAATTCGATTATACATTTTGTCTGACTAAAAACTATGCTTACTACTGAAAGGATTTATATTTATTTAATGTCTGACTAAAACTATTCGTACTACTTAATTTTCGAACTGTTTTCTAAGTAACGTCTGACAAAAAATTGACTATTTCTACTTAAAAATTGTACGAATTTCAAACGGAAATTTTGTCTGACTAAAAACTACTTACAATTTTCGACAAGTTTGAGGAAAGTTTAAAATTCCTTTAGTCTTTTCTGACAAAAAATTGACTATTTCTACTTAAAAATTGTACGAATTTCAAACGGACATTTTGTCTGACTAAAAACTAGGTTTACTACTGAAAAGTTTTTCATTTATTACTCTCTGTGTAAAATTGTTTCTACTACTAAATGTTCGAAGATTTTTCTGTCTGACTAAAATCAATTCTTACTACTGAAATCTTTCTTACTTTTTGTCGCCTGACTAAAATTCTTCCTACTACTTAATGAACGAACAAAAATTTTTTATATTGTTTTCTCAAATACCTGAGAAAACAATAAAAAAAATTTGTAACGTCTGACGGAAAATGACAGTTACTACTTCGAATTTTACATATTTGAAAAAAAATTCCTTGAGGCATATCTGACTTAAAATGACTATTACTACTTAAAAATATCAATTACTTACATTTTTTCTTTCATTTTTTTTGGACTAAAGATTAACAACTGAATCGTTTCTTATTTATCACTGTCTGACCTAAAACTGTTTATACTACTTAATGTTCGAATAAAGCTTCCAAAAATATTTTCTCAGATGACGTCTGACTAAAAATGACACCAACTACTTAAAATTTCGAAAGTTTATAAATATGCCGACACTCTTGTCTGACTAAAAATGACTCTCACTACTAAAAATGACACAACTCACTACACGAGTTGGATAAATTATTAAAAATCTATTTTAAATGTCATTTTTATTCCACATTTCAATTTATACTCAAATTGAGAAATTTATCAGAGAGAAAAAAATTCTCTTGGTCTAAATTTAAGTAAAGAGTCAATTTCTTTGGGAAAAAAATTAGGATATTTATCATAAAGAAAAAATTTTTCTTGTTCCAAATGTAAGTGAAGAGAGTGAATATTTCTTTATTTGAAAAATTGGGGAATTTATCATAAATAAAAAAATCCTCTTGGTCCAAATATATATATACATGAGTGAAGGGAGTGAATATTTTTTATTAGAATTAGAAAACGAATTGGTATTTGGGGTTTGTATTCTAAAAAATGAGAAGTTGAATGACGCATGCAAGATTAACGTCCGATAACGAAGAATTGGAAGGATTTATGATTTTCAAAAAATTTTCCAATATACCATTCGGCATTGTTCTTTGCGATTATTCTTTATCACTATTATACATCTAATACTCGTAAACCTTTCTTGCACAGTTCGTAAATTTTGCAAATTTTGACATTCACAATTCTTTGATTTACACGTTACGTGATTTTCAAAATTCGCATCTCAAATATTTTTCTCCTCTTGGAATTTGGCAAAATAATTTGACAATTTGGCAAAATAAAATATTAAATACGTGTTAAATAAAAAGAAAATAGTTTAATTTACTTGCGAATTTAAAATTATATTCAGTGAGGAAATTCTTTCACAAACGAGAAAATGTTTTTTCAAAGACAAAAAAATAACTAATTTCTTTTCTTGTTTTCCCCTTTTATATGTTAATAAAAGAAAAACACTTGAAAAAAAAGAAATTACGTGAAATCTAAATAAGCCTATTAAATGGAGTTCTACAAACAAGTGATGGAAAATAGAGTGTAGAAAGTTGTATTTTTTTTCAAGGAAAATGTTTGTAAAAATGTAATCGGAGGACTTTATCCCCCCTCCCCTTCTCGGGAGTCATCTATTGTCATTGAAAAATAAAAGAAAAGTCGTTGAAAGATATTTATAGGGTAATATAACGACTAGTTGCATATATGAATATAACTGGAGAATATATATACATCGAACTTTTGTATCAATGTCGCGAATACGGAGTCAGTGATGAAAATAAAAGATTGAAGGGAGGAGTATAAAGAGAAAAGATCCTTTTTCTCCCAACACACTTTTCTTTTAACATACATATAAGTTTGCACAACATATATATGTAAATCTTCTCTGTTTTTCCCCTTTTGTATTATGCATTTATTAAGCTTCTTCTGCCTCACTGGAAACATTGAAAGGAATTTTCCATTCATGAATGTATAATTAATGGGGAAATATTTTCAAATTGAAGTTTAATGATTTTTTGGAAAAAATTATCTAATATGGAGAGATACTTTTAATTATAGAAAAAAATGGGGCCTAGTACCTACAAATTGTGCGCAAAGACAAAAAAAAAGGGGGGAGTAAAGATCAATAAAAATTGAATTGATTGTCTGACCAAAATTTGTTTGTACTACTTAATACTCGAAGAAAAAGTTTTTTATCTGCTAAAAATTCTCAGACAATGTCTGACCATATTTACTCCTACTACTTAATAAATACACTTTGTCTGATTACAAATTTAACTACTGAACAATTTTAGTCAGACATGAACACATGTCTGACTAAAATTGTTCGTACTACTTAATGTTCGAATAAATTTTCTTTAAACTGATTTCTGACTAACACCTGACTAAATATGACAGGTACTACTAACAATTTTACAAGTTTAAAATTCCTAGAGTCTTGTCCGACTAGACTGAAAAATTATTTATTATTTTAGAAGCATTTTTTTGCCTAACGACTAAAATTGTTTGTACTAATAATTTTTTTTTGAATAAGCACCTTGGAAAATAATTTTCCATGTTTCTCATTTAACGTCTGACTGTAATTGACTGTTACTACTTGAAAATTATTATTATTCTCCTCTGTTGGAAAATTCATGTTACATTTTATATTTAACAGAATTTTCGAAAATTATCATACATAATACTTCGTCTGATTAAATATTTCAATTATTTACTTTACAGCTTGTTTAAATGTTCATACGAACATTATTTGTAAATTAAATTAACGTTGTTGAATAAATTACTAATTAAATTAATAATTTGAATGCAAAACTTTATATCATATATATTGAAATAATTTTAACTGAAGTCTACTCTAAATATGGTCATATTTATGTTTCCATGTACAGAAATATCAATAATCTGATTTGAATTATTAACTCTCCTTTTATACAGATCAATTGAATTCCCATAACAATGGTGTTTACTTTCATTGTACCAATCAAATACACAACCTGTTGGAAGGCGATAAATCGTGCAAAAGAATTCACTAACTAACGCCATGAAAAAAAATAAACCTCATGGTGAAGTAATTTTTATTTTTTTAATGTAAAATATGAACTGTTTTTTTTTGGCATCAGTGAGGCTAGAAACTTATTAACTAGGTATATAGAAATAAAAAAAGAATAGTTGATTGACTCTGTGGTCTTTAATTTTTATTGTTGAGAAAACTTGGAACTTTGGATGACATCGATTTTATATATATTTTCTTTTTGTTCAGCTCATCAAATTGCTTCCTGTCTGATATAAATCATTTTCCAAGTCCATCGCAATTCTATTTAAGATGAACTTGGATAAAATACAGTTATCTCATTCATCTTATATTTCTTATTGTCAACATTTATTTTTGATTAGCTATTCTTTTTACAACTCTTCTTTCGTTCTTTCTGAATACAAATTCTGATATTCTCCATAAAGACAGATTCTGATGATTGAAATTTTATTTTCCCAAATGAAATTTACAAAATTATTTTACTAGTTCTTCGTAAAGGGAAAATTATTTTCCCTTGCAAAAATATTTTCACTCGTATTTTCACTTTTTATTTTTATATTTAATCAGAAAAATTTAAGTTTTTTTTTTTATTATTTTTTTTTTTTTAATTAATACTGAAAAAATGTATAATGAATGTAAAATTCATTGAGAATTATTATTAGGAGAGAAAAATTGTTAATTTTTAAATCGTTTAAAAAAACAGTAAACTGGTTTCTTTTTTAGTTACAAATTGTCTGACTGTACAATACCTAGACTACTGATGTCTTAAATGTTAATTAAACGCCCGTCAGGCGTGTCTGACTAAAACTTATAATTACTACTTCGGGAAAAGTGTATTAGAAGCTTCTGCTTCTTTAAAAAAGGGTAAAAGACTTTTTCTTCTAAAGAGAATGGTACTTTTTGAAAATTATCTCCAAGTTGAAAAATTTTATCCCCTTGATATATTTTCGAATTTTTTGTATTATTTTCGAAAAAAAACAAACAAACAAATTGAAGAAAATTTACGAAATAATTTTAAAAATCCAGCAACAAGAAATTTTTATGTAATGTTTCAGAAAGTTTGACGAAAATTTCACTTTTTCTCATAAAAATTAAGAACACAGTAAGTACTCGGTTTGTGACAAGAGCACTTTGGTGAAAATGCGGAGCAAAAAAGTATTTATTCTTATTATACACGCAAAAAACGAAATTACACACTTGAAAATTTACATTACACCTTTGAGTTAAATAAGAGCAAAAAATTTTTTTTTTGCATTCTTTATATGTAAATTCAAACAAGAATTTGTTTCTCATTTTTTTTGAAATTAGATAAAATGGAGAAAAATATAAAGAAAAATAGAGGGAGAACTGGAAAAAAGTGTTTTGAAAAAATAAAACAGAATTTTTCCGTTTTCGAGTCGAGAAATTTTGCTTTTTTTTCATAAAGAGTCAAGCAAAAAAATGGGATAATTTGGTAAAATTAATTTTTTGTTTTTGAGAAATCATTAATTAATTCAAAACGTATTCTAGTTGTCGACAATAATTGAGATGCAATTTTTTTTAACCAATTTCTCTTGTTTACAAACGAAATTACGAGTTCGATGATTTTGATGGCATTTTGCTAATCAAATGGAGATTATAGACATGTTTCGAATGACGTGGAAAGCTGACTAAAGTCCTTTGTAATTGGTTAGAGGGAGTTGAGAACGCTACTTTTGAATTTAATTGTATTAAATTCAAAAACGTTGGCAAAAATAATTTAATATTTCTACTTTTTATTATTTCTGATTTTAATTCCCTTTTTAACGTTTCAACTACTTTCTGAAATTTTTTTTCTCATGATGGAATCGTCTTTTCCAATTTTTAATAGATAAGCAGATTATTTATTAAAAGCTCCAATGCGAAAAAAAACAAATTTATCATAAAAGAGAAGAAAATGAAATAAAAAATCCAATTGTAATTAAAATGAAATAAAAAATTTAATTAATTAATATTAAATTAAAACTCACTGAAAATATGAATTTCCATTTTTTAATTTTAAAAATTATTAATTAATTTTAATTTTTAAATATTAATTTCTAAATTAATTTCTATTAATTTATGTTTTTATTTTTAATTTGTTTTTTTATTTTCATTTATCTTCTACATTAGTAGGAAAAATAATTTTTTTATTACTTTCAAATTAAATGTTTAACCTCTCTCTCTCTCTCTCTCTCGTAAAATTTACAACCGACTTGACTTATCTTCGTAAAAAAAAGTTGCTACACGTGTCAAGTGTACGTGATGACGAAAGATAAATTACAAAAAACGAGAAAGACTTTTACTGTCACGTTTGTTACAATTTTTTGTTTTCTCGAATTAAATTTGACGAGAGGAGAAAAAATATTTAATCTTTCTTTTTTTATACTTTTTATATTACAGTGAATTATTACTTAAAAAAAAAATATTGACAAAAAAATTTTCGATTCACGAGTAAATAAGTGGAATTAATGTGCGGTAAAAATGATTGTGACGTGGAATTTTTTTATTTGCGTCACATTCGTCATTACAATGGCGAATGGGTGGAGTGCAAATTTGAGAAAAAGTCTCGAACATTATCGAAACAATAATAATGAATCGATGCCAAAATTAACGGTGGGCCTAATTGTGCCGCATACAAGTTTTGGTGCGCGCGAATATAATCGTTCTATTAGTAAAGCAGTGACGTCATTATTCAAGAATCGAGGCGGTCACACGAGTAGATATGATTTTTTGAAAAAATACGGATTTTCACCACATGAAGTGCGCACAATTATGATGCGACTCACTCCAAGTCCTACAGGTAAATTTTAAGAAAATTACAAAAAAAAAAAAAAAAATGTTACATATTTTACTCCAAATCATATAGGTAAATTTTTTTTCCTAGTAGATAAAAAGTGAAATAATGAAAAACAGAAGTATTAGTAAGTAAAATAATAATAATAGTAATGATAGTAAAATAATAATAATAGTAATGATAGTAAAATAATAATAATAATAATAATAATAATAATAAAATAGAAATATATTCGGAACTTTTGCTCGTATTTGTTTTATCTGTCTCACTGAAGAGGGTTTTACTGTATACTTAAACAAATTTTACAGAAAAAAATATGTATCTTTATATTTGAAAGTTGAGGACAATGTTTGACTAAGACTGGGAGGTACTTTCGTAATGTTTGACCTAAAATTACTATTATTACAGAAACTTGTGACCTTTACTTTGTCTGACTGAAACTTGTTTGACCTACTACTGATTTCTTGAAGAGAAACTTTAAACACTGATGACTTTGGACTGAAAAGTCAAAAAAATAAAAAATAAAATAAATAGTAAATAATAAATACTAAATAACAAATAGTAAAATATGAAAAATAAATAGTAAATTTACTTTTTCTGCTATTTTACATTTCAGTTATAACTTATAAATCGATTATAAAAAAAATTATTTTCAACCTGACCAAAAATTGACTGTTACTATTGAAAATTTACCAAAAGAAAGAAACAGAACGAAATTAGTAATTCTTCACAATTTTATATTATTTTTACGAGTCAATAAAACTTATTGTATTTTTTACATTAGGGTAATTTTATTTTTCTACATTCGAAAGTTGCTTTCGAGTTTAGGTGAAGGGTAATTTTCATTCATGTTCAACAGGTAGAAAAACACCTGTAAATGAGATACAGTCAAGTACATCCCGAGTGCATTTATAAGTATCTAAACATACTTTTCAAAATTCAAAGGGGTTAACACTTGAAAAAGTTAAAAATAAGAGGGAATTTTTCTAATAAACTACTCGTAACGTAAATAATAATAATGATAATAATAATAATTTACTTTTAATAGTTTTAATTAAATTTTACTAATTTTAATACATACCTTAACTTATAATTAGATAATAATTAATAAGCTTAAAAAAATACGATCAGTATTGGAAATAATAAATAGTAGAAAATAAACAGTAAAAAATAAATAGTAAATAATAAATACTAAATAACAAATAGTAAAATATGAAAAATAAATAGTAAAGATAAATAATAAATAGTTAAAATTAAATACGAAATAATGAATAGTAAAAAATAAAAAATAAATAGTAAATAATAAATAGGTACTAAATAATAATTTAGTTAATTTAATTCATTTATATACTAAATAATAAATACTAAATAACAAATAGTAAAAAATGAAAAAAAATTAAATTATAGATACTACAAAACAAATAGTAAAAATGAAAAATAATTAGTAAATAATAAATATAAATACTAAATAATAAATAGTAAAAAATGAAAAATTAATTGTAAAAAATAAATAATAAATAATACAGAAAGAAGTTGAAAGTTAATTTCAGAGAAATCTTTTTAAAAAGTGGGGAGGAAGGGACTTGAACAATATTTATTCGACGCTTGCGTAAAATGCGCCAATTACACCTGGTGTTTGACGTATTTTCTCATCAGTTTATTAAGTCAGAATCATATAAGAGAAGGATTTATATAAAATTATTGGATGGCAGCATCTTGTTTCCCCCATGAATCATGACCACGTTTCTTGTCTTAATTAATTTCCCTCCAATTAACACAACTTCAAATGTTGTTCCAATGAATAAGTGTATTTTTCCACCACACTTCAACTTCGCCTTTTGAATATGAAATATTCAAACTTAAAAATTTATCCTCAATTTCCAACCAAATATTTCCAACCAAAAATTCATTCTTACATATATTTATACATTCACATATCAGATTTTTCTCCTCTTTTTTAATTAAAACTCATCAGACAATTTTTTTTTCTTCTTTCAGAAAATTATAATTTTTAAACGTAGAAAAATTTTTTCCCTAAATAATCTTTTTCTTCTCATGGAAATTTAGAGAGAGAGAAAAAAACTGTCTTTGAGACAAATATTTTTGTATAAAGAAATTTATTTTTTCTCTAAAAACTTTATTGGGGATTGTATGTGAATATTTTTTTAATTATTAAAAAAAATAATTCACTGTTTTTTTCCACTGTGAGAATGTGAAGTCAGTTTTGAAAGTACACTGAAGTCTAAATAGAGTTGAATTCCAGTGAGATGTTTGGTGTAGTAAATATATCATGTATTTAAAGGCTTCTGGAATCTCAATTGAGGTCCATCCTTTGATCATGGACCTTATTGTCTTCGGGATATAATATAATACACGGTCTGATGCTTTCCTCGGTCATGCGTGTTTAGCACATATATACACACACCCAGACACTTGAATGCACATGGATTTAATCTAATATATATATGTGTGTATATATATATGTGTGTATATATATACTGGTTTATATATCTATGTGCGTTTGCATTTCTGGTTCAACCAATATCACTTCGTATTGCACATCGTTAGTTAGAATACTGATATAATTGATGGAGCCACTGAATTCCAGTGAAACCTCAAAATGTTTACTGACCATCATTGTTCATTTAAATCGTCATTCTCGACAGTTCTGGCCACGACGAATGTCATCTCGTTTGTTGCCTGGATTCCCTTTGAACTACAGGAGCGTTTATTGTTCAACTTTGTCCAATAATGGTTAAATAAATTAATCCCTCCCCCTCCTCAATATTTTATCATTCTGAAAATACTTTACGAAGAAAAAATTTAAGTATCCTCTCCTTTTTAAAAAAAACAGATTCACTTTTATTCAAAAAAGTTTAATTCATATTCAGAAATTTTTGCGAGACAAAAATTGATCAGAAAAGTTAAATTTCCACTCTTTGAATTATTCCTACAATGGAAAAACTGATTATTAAAATATAATTGCAGATTTTTAATTAACAATTTTTAATTTTATAATTTAGATGATAAAATTCATGATATATTTAAAGTTCATATATTTATAAAGTTCGCAATATATTGCAATCGTTTTATAATTTATTTTTACTATATCATTCAAATTAGAATTTTTTAATTCTATGTGTAATATTTATATAGATGTTAAAAGTCAACATTGTGTATAAAAATCACTGGAGAGGAAATTTTTTCATTAAAATTGTAAAAAAGAAACTCTTCTTGAGATAAATAAAAGCGGGATAGAAGTTTTTAATTAAAGAAACAAAATGAAAAGTGTTTCAAATAAGTATTCTTAGAGAATTTTGCATAAATATTCTAATGGACAAATTATTTACTCTCTAAATTTGTATTAGTAAAAATTTTAACTAATTTGAATTAGTGACTCACTTTTTGCTTTCGAATTTTACTAATAAGTTTAAATTTTTAATAAAATTTAATAAAATTTAAAAAATTTTTTATTAAAATTTAATAAAATTA
>JUFY01035535.1:0-11122 GCA_001855655.1 Leptopilina clavipes
AGAAGTAAAAAGTAAAACGTCAACCGGAAATTCATGATGGTGGAAAGGATAGCCTGTCTTCTCTCTCACTTGTTCTCATGAATTCCCGGTTTACTTTTTACTACTCCATGTGATTTCACCCTTATGATATTTTTTATTCCAAAGGCACAAACGTGTCGATTTCAGATAGCAAACGACAGAAAACATAGTCACCGTTTTCATATGGTTGAACAAATGAATGACTTTGCTCCCTGCTATCTAAAAGCACCATGTTTGTGCCTGTGAAATAAAAAACATTTTAAAAAGAAGTTTTGAAATATACTTAAAAGTACATTATAATTTAATAAATTTTATATCATTAGTAATAATTTTCGAATAAAAAATATGCAATCTTACATTAAACTGCTCTTCTTGTAATTAAAATGATGTATCGTTATCTTCTGTACTTTCGAAGTTAAAATCAAATTCGTTTATATCATTTTCAATAATATTACATAGTTCAAAAGTAGTCACATCGTCATTTTCAACAAATATCTCATCCTTATGGTTTACAGAAGACAATGAAGGCTCACCAACCTAATTAAAATTTAATTTTAAGTAATAATTTTCATTTTTCTATAAAGTACGAGAGACCGACGAGAAAAGTAACAAAAACTATTTTTTTAGCGTTCAAAATATTGAACAAATAATTTTTGTTTTTTTAAAATAAAATTTCTATTAAACTTTAAACTTAATTACCAGTTGAGACAATGACTTTTTTACTTTTTTTAAAATATGATTTACTTTCCTCATTCGATAAAAATGCACAATATTGAGACGACGAAGAAAGTAAAAACGTGTTTCTTTTCTCCTTAGTTTATATTTCAACAAAAAAGTTAAAACTACAAAAAAGTATTACATGTTATTTAATTATGCACTATATAATTGATTTACAAAAAATCGAGAGCACATTTTATAAAACTGGATAAACTCCTAGGTCTCCCCTAATAACAATTTTATTATCGTCATAAATAAAATAATTTATATTTTAAGTACCTCTTTTTCAATTTGCTTTTTATTTCGATACCATTTTGATAAAGGAATATCTTTTTTCGATCCAGGTTGCAAATACCCCTTATAATTACTAGGTCGACGATTATTCTCCATTAAGTTTTCTAATCTTAAAAAAAAATTATACAAGATTTACAAAGTTATTAACAACTCTATTACACATCGAAAAATCGACATTTGAGCTATTAGGAAATTTTTATTAATATATTATTTTGCATAAAATGGCCTTATTATTATAATATATATCATTACATAAACATTTTGCTTCCTCATTTCGATCAACAAAAAAATTTGCCTCCTCGTTGAGGAAGCATTAAATTTATTAATTCTTTAAAATTTATACTTTTTAAATACCAATCGACTTGTCTTGATGCAAAGAAGAAAATTTTCTTATGTAAAAACATAATTTGGAAAAAATAAAAATTTTTTTTATATAAAAGTGAATTTTTTAGGTTTAATTGTAAATAATTTTCTAAATTTCCAATAAAATTTATTCTTTATATAGACCAATCGCAAAGAGTAAAATTTTCTTAAGAAGAAAAATAATTTTAAATAAAAAAAATTTTTTGTAAAAAAATGACAAAAAAACAAATTCTGAAAAATAGTAAAAACTGTTTCTCCCGACGGGATTAGGATTAAAATGTGCGTAAAAAGAAACAGTTTCATAAAAAAATTATTAAAAAAAATCGAAGGATATAAACAACTTTAAAATTAAGATTTTAACTTATAAATCCCGCTTTTATCGAATATATTTTTTGGTAACTTAAAATCCGATATACGTGGGTATCACTGTATTTTAAAAAAATGTTTTTACTTTTGAGGTTATATATACTGTTGCATACTGTCTTAATTTTTTTAGTAAGGTTTTATATGTAATACTTTTTTAATAGCTACGAATTGAATAGCTACATGCAACAACACGCCAAGCGCGTGGACGCAAGCGTTCATACCAGTCGGATAGCAGTGAGAGACCCAGTGGTGCTCACTACTAATTGAGTGGTATTAATTCCGGCGTTCAAGCATCGGGCGAGTTGTTGCATGCAGCTACTCAATTGCCAAAATATTATTCTGTGGTATTCAGTATTCAGTTTAAATATTATCTCATAACGTATTGCTAATGTACTTATACATACATCCAGCAATATAATTTTAAGACCATCACTATTTTCTACAGCTGTGCAAAATAATTCGAACCGAATTGTTCGAATTTTTTCGCCTTGTTCGAATGTCGAAAATTCGACATTGGAGTTAGCCTAATCGAATGTCGAATATTCGACATTCGAGTTACTCAGGTGCAAAGTCGAACCGAACCGAGTTTTGTTCGGTTTTGGGCGTTTCAAAATTCGAGTTAGCCTAGTTTTCGACATTCGAACTAGGTGATTAAAATGGCGAATTTCGACATTCGACATTTCAGCGCCCCAAAACCGAACAAAACTCGATTCGAATCGAATCCTGTACAGCTCTAGATTTTTTATTGTTTCTTATAGTTGAGAATCTTTATCTGACTTTTCACTAAAATCCAGGAAAGTCGACCACCAATTAAAAATAGTCATTTACAAACAAATTCTATTGAATGATTGAATGTAACATAATCAAAATCAACAATTAATAACAATTAAATAAGCATATTTAATACTATTTCGCATAATGTGAATGCCTAATCTCTAGCATATTGAGAAAACGTATTTCTAACGTTTTTGGTAAAAATATATGAATAATATTTTCCAACCTAAACGTTTTTATTCTAACTTGGATAAAATACTTTTTTTACACATTTTGTATGAGATACAAGCAGAAAGGAAAAAATCATAATTTTCTGGTATATAAAAAAATAAGATAAATATTTTTATAATTTATACTTACAATAGTTGCAAGAAGAACGTGCTCTGCCCTCGGCTACGAGTTCTGAAAGCAGTTCAGTAGCTGTGAGCTGTCCAGAGGAATTCACTTAGAGCTATAGATTACTAAAAATAGGTTTACTTTTAAAATAGCAAAATTTTGAAAAGCAACTCGAAAATATGGCCACTTTTACAAAAATAGAAAAAGAACGTACATCATATTTTTCTATAAAAATTGAAAAAAAAAAATATTTGACCGATTTTAAACAGTCAACTGTAAATTTCACATGGAATCGCTCATGGTGATATATTATAGATTCTTATAATAAAAATAAAACTATAAAGAAAAAAAGGATATTTTGCAAAAGTTTTTGAAAGGTTGTATAAAAAATGTAAAGATGGGTTTTTTGTAATCTCTTTATTGTGATTTAATTCATAGAATTTTCCTGTCACTTTGTATAACACTATAAAAAATAATTAAGTGAATACACTAAAACAGGGAAAATATAAATGAAATTAGATTGTATTTGCAGCAGCGTTTAAACGGTGTGGGGGAGACTTTAATTAATTGATTAATTTGTCATAAATCCATACATCTTAAACATATATCTTTTTGTTTTCCTTTTATTTCTTTTAATATCCACAAGACGTAGTACAATGTTTGATTCTGTTCCATTACTACGTATTTTTACAATTTTTAATTTAAATGATAAGTGTGTAAATTTCTAATAACTAATAAATGATCGACAGAATGGTACATTTACCGTTCAATAAAGAAAAGTGACTTCTCTCTAGGAGCGGAAATAGTTTTTTTTTGTATAACAGTATCGAAAAGTTACAAATGATACATGATATTCATCGTTGGGCGAAGAAGGACAAAACAAATTAAGCATTTTATGTTTTTAAAATGTTTTCTTTTCTACCACAGCCCCTGCAGAAATTTTATTATGTCGCCAGTCTAGTTCGGATTTGGCAATTTCTACACGGGAATTCATCTCGTATTCATTAGATATTGAACAAAGTAAAGTGTAACTTTCTCCTGTTATTCGTAATTGCAAGAATGAGTCAAGCTTTCTGACTATATTGTTGTTTGATTTAAAGACAAGCGACATTTATTTAATTCGTCTAAACTACTTTCGAGTACTGATTTAATAATGTTGTACTAGTGAAATTGACATTTTACTCATTTTTGGCTTTCATCAAAAATCAATAAAATTCACATTCAACTCTTTAAATTCGCTAGTAGAAAATTAATAATCAATAGAAGACAGCGTTTCCGTGACATTTTATTTAACCTTTTCTAATTTACGTACTGTCACCCACGTACTTGGTATGAATACAGAAATTACAATTTCACTGTTTTATTATAATTATGTAATATGCTTCATTTTTACTTTCGTCTATTCGCGATCAACGCAGTGACACATTATTATAATTTCATTTTGAAAACCTGGTAAAGACCATGTACTGACTCGCGATTTCTTTTCACGTAATAATAACGATGAAGCTTTTTAGGAGATAAAAAAGAAAGTCACTCGTAAAAACGATGATTCATTATTCCAATTTAACTTACTATCTATTTTATTCGCTAGTTGCGCTGCGCAAATGTCTTTTCATGTATTTGCATTTTTCTATCCGGAAATCTGTGAAATAATTTGCTTCTTCAGTAATGATTGCAGTCACAGTCAACATCGCCATCCTGTTTCTTTATTTTACATTATCGGATTAATATTCAAAATCCCTCTTTTGCTAACCTGTCATTTTTCGAAAACCTTGTTTTGCGTTCGCTCCATATAGTATAGTAATTAATTATTAAGGCTGCTCGTCCGATATCTCTCAGAGGACTAAACGTGACGAAAAATCATTTCAATTCAATTGTTTTTATATTTAAAAGACTCTCACAAAACAAAGCGAAATACACATTTTTATAAATAAAAATTCGTTAAAAAATTTCTTTACGTTCCTCTTTCACGTTCATTTCATTGAATACACCTTTTCTCCAAATTAGTTCATTTCAGTCTGATGGACAGGAACAACACCCGCTTTACTTAAATGTTATTACAAAAAAAAGAAAAAAAAAAATTATTATGTAAAGTGAACTTAAATTAAACTGCGCTCCACAATAAATTTGAAATATTCATCTAGTAAAGATAGCATTTTAATTGAAATTGTCAAGGGGAAGGCAAAATTAAAATTTACAGGAATTTCAAGTACTATCAAGATACGTAAAAATTAATTTAAGAATTTTAAATTGCACTAGACTCCAAACTGGAGTTGAATAAAACTTAGGTGAAGCTCTTAATTTTAGGTGATATTTGAAGGGAATTGCTTTTCTCGCATCGTTTAGACAACGAAATGAGAAAAGAATTTATAGCCAGATTTGAGACTTATTCTTTAGAAATATATTAGGGAAAATGTTTATCAATTTTAAAACTGCAACTTGGTATGCTTGGACAAAAAGTTTTTGAAATTGAAATTTTACGATAAAAGCACATTGCACGCCAATTAAAACTAGGAAAAAAATAAAAATAAAAAGCAATAGACTTAAATGTATTTAAAAGTAAAACACTCTCTACAGAAAGAAAAAAAATGGACTAAAAACTGCAAGTTATTTTTCTCCCGAATGTTGATGGCATACCAATGAATAAACTGATAAGACTGTCACGTTTCTTCATTTTTCAGTTTTGTATTTGCAAACATCTCAGAACACTAATCGATATAATAATCTTGATCGAAAAGCATTCACACCTTGGTCCACTAGCATACGACACACGACATTCCAAGTATCATACACTCGATGGTACTATATAAATCTAATAATATAATACTTATAAGTTGTGACAAGTCTAAAAATTCTATCAGTTGTCACGCAAATCGAATTTGTACTTTTAATTTTTCGCATAGATTACAGATATAAGAACTCGATGCTTATATAAAGGACATCAACAATCCCGTAAAGCACTACCGTTGCTCTGTGAAGACGCCATTAACAATTCCGACAATGACGCCTGCGAGCATTGTCGTCCATCATTAATGAGCTTCATTTTTAATGTAGGTCCAGAATAAGCTACTTTAAAAAAGTCATTCTGGATTGGCATTTAAGTGAAAATAATGCCCGGAAAAATATGATTTTTAAGGACTACAATAGCTATTGTTCAGCCCTCCCTTCTCGGACAACAGCCACATTTTGTTCTTGTAGTACACATTGCAACGACTTATATTTCATTATTTTAGCTCTATAAGAAGTGAGCTAATTCTTCCCGACATTCAAAACCCATAAATAAATTAACTAAATAATTAATTTTATAATTGCAGTTTGAGAATTCTTCGTTTATTAACTCGCGTGGAAATTGAATGTCACAAGATCGTTCAATATCACAGTCGTGTTTTTTTTTTTTCTTCTTCTTCTTTAAATTACTTTAACGTTATGTATATTACTGATCAGTATTATAATGCACGCATGTATATTGCTGATCAATGATTATAAAATATCATACAAATATGCATTGGTGCTTGACCGGTTTAAGGGCTCGAATTGTTTATTAGAGTTCAAAATCACCGACTGAGTGCATTATTTTTTGTTCTACTCCTTCTGTAACTGCAACCTTGTATAATTTCTTTTCTTATCCATTCTTTCAGTATTTTTCCTTTTTCTTGTTTTTTATTTTATTTTTTTTAATTTTGTCTATTCTACATGCATCACTGTTGTAAATATTATTAGTAACGTTCATAGTATTCTTAAAAACGACAATTTCAGTGTTTAGAGCTTGAAAATCATTAGGACATTTTACATCTTCATTTACTAAAAAAATTGTCCTCTTCCAAGAAAAGGATTGAATTGATTGTATAATTTAGAAAAGTGAATTGAAGGTTTTGACATTGGGCACTGCTGCGTGGTGTCTCCATGTAGAATATGAAGGTACCTGCGCAACCTAATGAGCATTTGTAAACGACAAAATAACAACGTACCATTCGTCGTTGAATAATAATTTGAAAAAGAAAGATTAACGTAAATTATTGTTTAGGCGATATTAGTTTGCGCGTTTTGAATTCAGCTGACACGTGTCCGTAATTAAAGTTAAATTTTGTTATTTCAAATTACACTCTCAAATGAAATCATTGTATCATTGGTCAGCTGAGTCATAAAGACGCTCAACCAACATCGCTGAATATTACATAGTGAAGTCATAACGAGCCTAAATGTCCCGACGCGACAGGAGTTCTAGACATATTGCTAAATATTCACCTATTGTGTGTTATTTATGACCGAAATAGCAGCAACGATCAACCAATTTTTTCACTCATTATTGATAAATTATAATTTATTCTACATGCATTCAATCGGCACAGTTAATCGCAGTATCGAAATTTCGAAACAAGTTGCACAAATTTAATTGGTACTTTTCGGATTTAAGCACACGTGAGAAAAGGGTTCGGTTTGTTCGAGAATTTTAGTAACGCAAAAATTTTGCAGCATGAGCTTCAAGTGAATGTTCATATCAACCGAAATTTCAAGTGTGTATTGCTGTTAAAAATATTTTCTATTAGAAGACATATTGACTACGATCTCCAGCGTAGAATTTTTCCACTCATGTGTACCGTTGTATCTACTGTTTTGTTTGTCTTTCTCAGTTATAATTAAATTTACTTGCGAAATAGCAATAATGATAGTAACAGTTGCCGCACGAATTCCGATAAACTCTTTACTTGTCCCACCAGTCATGAGAATTATTGCTGCCGTTGTTACTTGAATTGTTATACGATGAATTGTTATAATTACCACCGTAACCACCTCCATATCCACCTAAGCAACAACAGAAAAGCATATTTACATATTTGTTCACTAGACACTTGCTTCACCTGTAAATAAGGCACATAATAAGTATGCGATATGCAATGACATAACTGCCAGAATGTTCTTTGCTGTATAAAACCGAAATAAATGGATAAAAACACATCAAAATTGTCATTTGCTGAATCTGTATTAAAACTCAAAAATCTTACAGAGTTGCTACGGTTTTAAAATTCTCTGACTTTTCCAGGTTTAAAAAATGGTAAGACTTATCATTTTTTAACAAAATTTAACCTTAAAGCAAAAAAAACAAACTTTGCAATTTTTCAATTATCATACATTACTGAAGTCACTGTCTAGAATTTCTTTTTTTTCAGCATTTGACTCATTTTATTTTTTTGAAAGTATTTTAGTTTGCAAGCTGAGAAATTCTTTTAAATTGCTGATATGGCTTAAAAGCGGTGAAGTAGACCACTGAAAGGTGATTCCTTATTCTTCCAAAATGGACTTTGTTCCCACCAGAAAAACTTTTAAATGACGAAATGAATTACTCGAAATTAAATAATCAAAAGATTGTATAAACAAGTTAGTAAGTGATTCTGGATTTGAATCGGACATCGGCTTTGCCGTCAGTGACTATGGAGTTATTGTCGTTTTTGCACAATCTTAATATTGATGAATACGTAATGTTGACTTTCCAAAAAGAAGTGAAAGAAAAAATGTTACTTGGCATGTTTGGCATTATCTAACAAAAAGGAATAAAAATCGTATAATATTCTTAACAATACATACTATTTTGAATTAGAAAAATAATAATGTTTGGTGAAACCCATCACTAGCTAAGAAACGGATGTCGGACTGTCCCTTCAGGTGCGCAACCAACGTGGTGCACTGAGAGAATTCTCTTACTGAAATTGCATGAAGCGCTGTTGCTAATTTCGCTAGACACTATTTGATGTAAAAATCGTTTAAAAGGCAAGATGTTTTTTCATGAAAACATGTGTTTATAGTATGACTTTACTTGGTGTGAATAAAGAAAAACTCGTATACTAATCCTGAACCAGCTGTCTACTATAAACGGTCAACAAACATGAGAAAATTGCTCTTCTTCTTACTATGCACAAGTTGCTCGAAATCCATGCGTTTTTAGTATAGATTTCTTGCAATTGGGACTGGACCCATAAGTAGTAGTACACTGAAAGAATTTTGGTAAGCCTGCAGGCTTTACATGGGAGTCGCTAGAGCTCTCTGTCTCAGGGCTCGCAGTTCACCTTAAAAAGGCGAGAATCTACTCCTTAGGAGCTGCTGCTGACCCTTCGGGAGTAGATGCCCGCTTTTTCAAGGCGAACTGCGAGCCCTAAGCAGAGAGCTCTAGTTTCGGATTTAAAAAGCCAGCAGTGACGCCATAATTTTCTCAGTGTAGTAGTAGTAGTAGTAAAAATTAACGTTGGCCCTTATACTGGCGTTGCGCCGGGACCCATAAGTATGACGAAACAGGAGTGACACGCATGCGCACATCATCTTAACTAATTTCTATCGCGATTGCATGAAATCAATCCCAATACACGGAAAAAATTTTGGGCGAGCTACTCTCTCTGCGCATAGAGATGGTCTGCCAAAAGAGAGAAGGCATATCGCCTTGTAATGTGGGTGAGCTTCTTTCTCTACTGGGAGCGCTGCTCACCCAGTGTTGGAAGAGCTGCGCTATTAATTAGTGGTAGATACATGACTGGTAAAGCAGCTCGCCCAATGCTGGCCTTGCTGCGTTATTTTTTTCCTACTGCAGCCCTACCACAGTGAACTTGTGCAGCGTTACTATATCTAATAAAACTGCTCACCCAAAAATTTTTCCGTGTACAGCGTGGATTCCGAGCAAATTTCGTTTTGAGTATTAGGAAGCACATACGGCATGGTTTTAAAGCAAACATAGTACATGTGCTAAAGTTTTTTTCCATCGTAGTCTGCGATAGTCCATGCGACTAACGAACGATACATTACATGTTCATGCGATAATAGTAAGAGAATTCTCTCAGTGTGCTTGTGTTTACTCTTTTTTTTCATTTAAGAATACGAAAAAGCTCCCAGCTGCTAATTTGGTATTTCAAAGGATAAAATCCTCATCTTTTAAACTAAAACATTTTCAACAAAATGAAATAAGTCAAAAGTCGAAAAAACTCAAATTTATTTTTTTTAAAATGGATCAAAATTTAATGTATCCTAAAATACAAGCCAATGTAAAGAGTTAGCACATCAGATGGTTCATCTCGTTCGGGAATTTTATTATGAATGCGATATTAGTTGACAGTTACCTACCAGGGAAGGTTGCCGCGATCCCTGTCTTGTTCAGAGAGCTTAAATGTAACAATTCGGAGACGTAAAGAGACTAACCACACGGAAAAAAATAGAGGATCAATGTAATTATCAAAAGTGGCAAGTTAACTATATTTAAGGGTAAACCATAAGACAGCACTCTAAAAAGTACAACACAAATATTCAATTTGTGCTAAATGATTTGTGCGCACCATTCACGCGCAGATTTTAACCCTCAAAGATAGTTCAAACTTCCCTGCTCGATAGTGAAACAGAACACAGAAAGAGAGTGCACTTCACTAACATAAAAACATTTTAGAAAGATGATTCAACTATCAAGATAGTCAAGTTGACCATGTTAATTTTAACCTCTGTTAAAGAAGCGGATGGTAATCGAAAATAGGTAAAAGAAACCTTTAATTTTAGGGAACTTAAACGAAGTTTAGAAGAGCTTTAAAACTCAAGAAAAAATGGACTATTCAACATTTATTAAATTGCGTCCTGAAGAACACAAAACATTTAAATGATGGAGCTAATATTACTGAACTTGTCGCTGATGGCAAAACTCTCATGTTCTTAACAATATAATAAGATCATGTCCTATACCATGTTATGGTATAGGAAAATGGCCTAGGTCAAATAAGACGCTGGTTGTGCAAGTCTGCAGCGCCAAAGCAGTAACCAAATTTTAAAGACTAAAGATTTATATGAGTTGGGTAATAACACTTTGCCAAATATAAAATGCTATTTTGTATGAAAAAAGAAAAAATAAGTGCGAGTGCAACCAGACCGAGTCGTTCTGAGGCACTCGAGAATGTGCAGCAACGCGCCTCTTTTTTCTCAGTGTACTAATATAAAGTAATATACACTACCAAAAGAAATTGTGTGACCGCCAACACTGCACGCTATTAAGGGGACTTTCTGGTTTAGAATCAACAAAAAACACACTTTTTGAAACTTTTATTATAAAAAAAATATTACAGTTATTGCAAAAATTCCTTTTAAACATTGTTACATATTACATGTGTCCTGACACGGTGAAAGGGACCTTATGTCACATCAAATTTTTGGTTATGTTTACAAAAGTTTTTGCTTGTTTTTAGATTCATTTTTAAATACCTGACGTCAAAAACAGTTTTCATTAATTATTTCG
>JUFY01035541.1:4274-25334 GCA_001855655.1 Leptopilina clavipes
TTAATTTTAAGTCCGTTTATTTTAACACAAAAATCTTACACTGTCTTGACCTTAACATGTTATAATGTAGACTGCGAGAAGTTCCCTTTTTCTTCCCCTCCTAGGTTCAACTACAATTACCTCTTTTTTCCTCAGGTTTCATCGCATCACCCTTTTTTTCAACAAAGAAAATACTTGTGGATCGAAACTGTACCGAGGTTTCATGTTCTTTAAATATTTTCTTAAAGTTGTCAATGTTGGAAGTGGTAATATTTCGTGGTTTCTGAGATGCAGATAGGCATTGCGACTTTTGATGCTCAAAAGTACGCATTCCAAAATCCACTGTCGTGTGTAACGCATACCTTTTTTATCTTTCAGTTTACCGTACTTTAGGATGGTTTGTACCACTTCTTGCTGATTTGTAAGCAAACATTTTATTTCTTCCATTAATGACTTTTCATTAATTTCGGAATATTTTGCCATCAGAGCATCAATATGCTGTTGCATACTCTCGATCTACAGTAAAAAAACGAAAGAATTAAGAACAAAAAATGTTTTTATTTTAGAGCATATAACTTAATCATAAATTTTGTTTACCTTCTTAGTGGTACGACTTAACCTGTTTTTAATTTTCCTGATATTGTTTTTATTTTTTTTGCTCTTCATAAGTAATCGTCTTGATAAAATCTGTTGTTTCCTTTTTTCTTTTGTTAATATGAATTGACAATCTTTGCAATGATTGCCTGTCGAAAATTTCTTCCGAATATAAAAACCATTTTTGCATAATCCTTTCCATGATTTTTCGCAGAAGTTTAGACAAGCAATTTTAATCATTGCTATGCGCAATTCTTCTAAACATGAAAGCTTGTCCAAAACTGGAAATTTTGCTATATGGTTATGAGCCATAATCTAAAAAAATATGAAATCATAAAGAATTTATTACCATTTTTACATTTCTTTTAGAATGAAAATTTATTAAAATTTACCACATTTAATCCAATTTTATTAACTTGTTTGTAAGGAGTAAAATTTTTTTAACTTACTTCGACAGTCATACCATCCTTGACGAAAATTGAGCGTGTTACCATATGTTCTATGTCTCCAACATAGGTAAATAATATTCCCTTATTGGTACTGTGCATACCCAAATGGTTTGGGAATTTTGTAGAATCTCTTGTATTCCAATCTTTTAGTAAGTTTTCATTACAGCATTCTTTCGTTTGCAAAGGAGAACTATCATTATCACATTCAGAAGGAGGATTAATACTGGATGTTTCAACAAACTCAGAATGTGGTAGTGACATGATATCATTAATATTTTCAACTCTTCTTTTTGAATTTGGAGACAAATCTCGCTTTTTGATTTTCCCCATTGATGAATGAACTTCATTTAATTCAATAAGAGGATTTTGAGAATCGCCCTAAAAAATTATTATTTATACAAATATTATCAAAATCGAACAGACGAACTTTTATCATAATTAAATTAATTACATTATATATAAAAAATAAATTTAATTAACTTAACCTTAAAAGTCGATGGGATGCTGCCTTTCTTCAAATTCAAAATTTTGCGTTGTAATTGCACTTCACAACCATCTTTCAAAACTTTTAATTCATTGTCAAAAAAAACAATTTTTTCAAAATGAATGTTGCAAACATAAAAATTTTTCCGGTTAGATCTCCCTTTTGCCATATTTTCTCCGATACTCTCTAACCAGCTATTCTTTATTATCTGTTATTTTCAAAATATATTCATTGTACAATGTTGATAATTACTTATTGTCATTGTATAAAAACAATATTAAATGATAAAATATAAGATTAGAAATTATATACTTACCTCGTCATTTGGACATTTAAATATTTGCCGATTTTTTCTTTATTATGTTTTAATTCATCTGCACAATTCTTAATGCAGCACTTTCTTTTCCCCATTATACTAATAATTCTATTTAATTATATTAAATTAAATTTTTCCATAAAAATACACAAGAAGATTGAAAATACACTTTACACATGTCACATTTAAATCGTAAACACAACAGAAAATACACATCAAGTTAATATGTGTTAGTGTGCGCAGAAGTCTACTACGCCTTGGCACTTTCTCGATAACACTGCCTACCCAATGGTATCATTTTTATACGTACCCCCACTACCTAAGTTAGACCTCCTTATTCTAGTCTTCTTGGGTGATGCCATGACAGATCAGCTGACAGCCAGGGCTGTAGTTAGAATTTTCTCTGGGGACGCATGCGCGGATGTATCACATACTGTGAGGAAAAAAATTCTTGAATGATTACTATACTTTTCTGTAGGTTCTCCCGAAATTTCCCCATACCTCCCGTTCTGGTATAAATTCTCGAGTTTCTCAAACAAAATGTTTCCGTATATATATATATATATATATATTAACTTTAGGTTTTCACAATGAAAACGAATTCCATATAGGTATATAATAATCGAACATTTTAGAATAAAATATTTCGCTAATACTTTTATATTTTGTTCCAAAACTATTTCGTAGCAGTTGCTATCGTTCCAATTTCGTAAAGTTGTATTCCCCTTATATTATTGCTCATGATGATACATTTCCTTACTTATATATATATCTATACTTTCAAATAAATGAATTTTCCCTGTTCCAACCTGTTTCACTCTTCGTTTACTAACTTTACAGGGACGATTCGAATCGGAAGAGTATAGAAAGCAGGTTGAATCTTGTCAAAAAAAGATGAAGTCTATACGGTCCGGAGGGAGCGAGTTCTTAAAGGTAGGGGGCATGCGCGACGTCCAGGGGTGCAAAACGGCTCTCGAGGGTTAGTCTCTTTCTGCTACTACGTCGTGCTATACACGCGCACGTGGAATCGCTGTTCGTTGATATTGTAACCGCCGAAAATATTCGCATGCGCTCTCCCAATAACAAATTGTTAATTAAAACAATTTTACTCAATAAACATTTTGTGTTAAATATCTTCGCTTAAATAAATAATATTTTTTATTGATAAATACCATCTAAATTACAATTTTTAATTAACAATTACGATCTGAAATAAATTTATTTTCTCTAAATACTGTTCACTAACTACTGAAGAAACGACTCTTTTTCAACAACAATCGAACAACAGTTAATTAAATTTTTTCTTTAATATTTAAATAAAGAAGAAACGAATTAGAGATGATAATTTGTTTTCAATAATTAATTTCCAAAAGTGTTGATATATTTCACCCAGGATATTAAACTATTTTTTATATTTTTTTTGCAAAAATTAAAAGGATATTTAACAGGTAATTTTCAAATTTAGTTCAGGCATTTAAATTTCCCGTGAAGGGAGTGAAAAGTGGTGAAAAGTGTTTAGTGAATGATAACTGAAAAGTGAAACTCTCATAGGATTCTACGGTGGAAGAAACGTGTTTTCAAGAAAGTTGCGTTTTTTATTTTTGGATTTGTGCTGGTGATTGATTGATTGATTGATTTTCTTTTTGTTTTGGAATTTCGTTGAAGGGTTTTCCACTTTATTTAAAGCGGCGGGTGTAATAAACAACAAGGTAAGATAATTATGTTCCTCCAACTGACCGCAATTGTTCTTCCAGTAAATTAATCTTGGTGTGCGAGTCTGAAACAGAGCAAACTTTATAGACCAGCTTTTACTTGTACATAAACTTCAATCTAAGAATCTTATGTAATCTTTCTCAACAAGATAAATGGATGCAAGGAAACGAATTGTTTCCTTTTGTACATATATTTTTTCATTTAAAGTCCGTTTCAATTCTTATCAAGTTTTTTTTGTTATTTCCAATCTAAATTTATTTTCCATTTGAAAACATTTTTTTCCTCTACATATATATATATATCTTTATTGCAATGACAAAATATTTGTCCATCAGTTTTTAATAATCATCATCAATCAATGTGAAATTTATTAACATTTTTCGGTAAAATAAGGGGCAATTAAAAATTTTATTGTGCAATTTATAAAATTAATACCGACAGCAAATTGTTAATTAAATAAAATTGTCCTCCGGAACGTAAATGTGAATTTTATTATATTTTCATATATTTACTGTTTTCTTAATTTGTTTTGTGACACGAGCGTTAAGTCAAACTTCTAAAGTCGAGCAGAGAAAAAATATTCGAAACTCGTTCAACTGGATTTTTCTATAGAATATATTGCAATTTTTATGAATTGTTAAAAAACTGTTTTAGAGAATTAGTTTCAGCAGTTTTTTGAAAAATAAATTTCATACATCAAGTAGAAGTTAAAAATTGAATCAGAAACTTATCGATTAATTATTATGACTATGTTAACACTGAAAAAAAAATTATTTGATTCAAATAATGAATTACTTGACTATTATCAAATAAATATTTATTTGTGTCAAATTTTTTTGAGTTAAATAAATTTTATTTGAGTCGAATAAATTTTATTTAATAATAAATAATACTCAAATAAATAATACGCAAATTATAATAATAATACTCAAATAAATTTTATTTGAGTCGAATAAATTTTATTTGAGTAAATTAAATGGTATTTGATTCAAATACAGAAATTATTGATTAAATTATAATTTACTTGATTTAAATAAAAATTCTTCAGTTCAAGTAAATATTTATTTGATAATAGACAACTATCAGGTTTATCTTAAAATTTTGAACCACAAATGAAAATATCCGCCGCTCGAGAGAATCGAACTCGCAACCTAATAAACTGTAGACCTGAACGCTAACCACTATTCCACGATCAAATGAAAATTCGAATAATAAATTGTTTATAAAACTAACTTCAACTAGGAAAAATTAAAGTTTATTAATCCGAGCATCAAAATTAACAATATTACACAACTTATAATTTACATATATAATAATTTAATAACAATTTATATGCAAGTAAATATAGTTTTATTTTTTACATCCTCTTGTTTAAGAATGATTATTTAAGCAAATTATTATTAGCAGATAAATTTTTGAAAAAACTTTTAACGGTGTTCAGTTTAACGAAAATAAATTATAAAGTCCATTGAATATTAAAAAAACATGTTTTTATATTTTTTTATTTATTATTTATAACCATTCTCAATTTACGTACTACCAAGACTCACTAAATTCTTATTTTTATATTGCAATCATTAAGATTTTACTTTTAATTGTTATATGTTGAAAAACGATGTATTAAACTAATGTAACAATTAATTATAATTTGTTTAAATAATTCAAAATTGCTAATTCACAAAGAGAGTAGAATATTTCTATAATTTATTTTCAAAATTTTTAGTACTATTAGTACTAAATCAATAATTGAACGAAGAAATTGTGTTAAATTTATTATAACTATTATTTAAAATTGTTTAAATAAATAATTTCCGTAATTAAATATTTTCTTCACAGTAAAGCCAGAATAATAATTGTATTTTTTCAAATTTATCAAACTAATCGTGTAAAAATAAAAAAATATAAAATTTCAACAATTTTTTAAACAAATTATTATAGTTATTAATTTCTTTAAACAATTTATTATTGATAATTCACATATAGAGAATAGAATATTTCTATAATTTTCATTTCCTATATTTCTAGGATTTAGTAATCAATAAATGAACGAAGAAATTTAGTAAAATTTATTATAACTATTATTTAAAATTGTTTAAATAAATAACTATGTTGTTATTTAATATTTTTCTCACAGTAAAGCCAGAATGATTGTATTTTTAATAATTTTTCAACTTATCAAGCTAATTCTGTAAAAATTAAATATGAATTTACTGCTTCAATAATTGTTTAAACAAATTATTATTGTTAATAATTTTAATAATTGTTTTATACAGTACTTACTCTTTAAAATATGCAATTTTCTCGCATATTTTAATTTTCACGTAGAGATCATACTAGGTAAAAATGAAATAGTTAATATTCGAACAAATGTTTAAACAAATTATTATTGTTACCTATTTATTATAATTATTCACATTGCGCATATTTTTTCGTAATTTTGCAATTTATTATATTTGATTAGAAATAGAAATGAATATGAAATAAATAAATATTTATTTGATAATTGTCAATTAATTCATTATTTATTGTTTAAATAAATAACTATGTTGTCATTTAATATTTTTTTCACAGTAATGCCAGAATGATTGTATTTTTAATAATTTTTCAACTTATCAAACTAATTCTATAAAAATTAAATATGAATTTATTGCTTCAATAATTGTTTAAACAAATTATTATTGTTATTAATTTTAATAATTGTTTTATACAGTACCTACTCTTTAAAATATGCAATTTTCTTGACAACATTCCAATTTTCAAGTAGAGATCATAATAGGTAAAAATGAAATAGTTAATATTCGAAGAAATGTTTAAACAAATTATTATTGTTATTTATTATAATTATTCACATTGAGCATATTTTTTCGTAATTTTGCAATTTATTATATTTGATTAAAAATAGAAATGAATATGAAATAAAAAAATATTTATTTGATAATTGTTAAGTAATGCATTATTTATGGAAACAAATAAATTTTTGTTTATAAATTCTTTTTTTTATTTCTTTTCTCAGTGTACTGCCAAGGTAGGACCATTTTAGGCCCAATAATCATTTCAGGCATACCTTGGCGATTTTCAACACGGGAATTTCTATAAATTTTCTTAATTTGTTAGCTTTGTGTAAAAAGGTGAAAATTTTTCAAAAGCTTCGATTTTGTGTGTATAGTTAATTTGCACATCTTTAAAAGCTCTGCACTTTAGTTGGATGTTCGAAAAGAAAGATCTCTCTCTCTCTCTTCTTAAATTAAATCTGCTTGGAAAGTATTCTTTCAAATGTGTTCAGCACTTACAGTTGAAATGACCTTTGTGGAATCCTGTCTTAAGTTTTACTTCATATTTTTTCGCAAAATGAGAAAGCATGGCAGTGTGAAAAGAAAATCTTAAGTGGCGACCTGTCTTCAGTCTTCACAGTGCGCTGCGTTTGCATTATTCGAGAAGTGGAATAAAGCTGGCTTGGAATCTTTTTTAACCCCCGCGCCACAAGCTCTATGCATTCTATACGTGGAATGGTTTATCGCATTTTTTTTTTTTTATTTCCAGAGAAAGTTGCATCAGGATTTATTTGTATATATATATCTTGTAAGAAAAGTTAACCAGACAATGTTACAAATTTACAACGATTGTTACAATTGGAGAAGATATGACAGTGAAATGAGAACAATAAAGTGGTCCAAAGTTGCAGTGAAATGTAAATAAAATTCGCACTATTTGCAGAAATGGAACAAAATTGAAATATTTCTAAGAAGACGTCAACAGTTCTTTTGATTCATTATTTATAAAAAAAATATCAACATATTTGCGATTTTTATAGTAACAACAAAATAAATTCCCATGGCGTATATTTTTCAAATTACAATTTTTAGAGAGAATATTAGTTTAATCCCAGATAGCACGTAACCTTGCGGCAACATTGCCGCAATTTTGTCACGCAGGGTTAGCAATGTTGCACTGCAATGTTGCCGCAATGTTAATACAAGCTTGAAATGTCCCACCTTCGCAACATTGCACGGTAAGGTTACCGTAACATTACACGATAACCTTTCAGTAATATTACTTGGCAATGTTGCGTCAATATTACCGTGTAATATTGCCGCAACGTTGCACAACAATATTGATGTGCAATGTTGCCGCAAGGTTACCGCAATATTGTACAATAATGTTGGAAAAAAGTTTGTAAGTATTTTTTTGAAATATTTTATCAAATTTAAGCAATAACTTTATTAATGTAATTAAAAAAACAATAAATTTTACTCTGGAACATTGCGGAAACATTACAGAGCAATATTGCGGTAACATTACACGGCAATATTGACGCAACATTGCCAAGTAACCTAACTGCAATATTGCATTAAATGTTGCCGAAATGTTATCTTGTAATGTTGCGGTAACCTTGCCGTGCAATGTTGCGAAGGTGGGACATTTCAAGCTTGTAGCAACATTGCTAACCTTGCATGATAACATTGCGGCAATATTGCCGCAAGGTTACGTGCTATCTGGGAAATTTTTTATAATTTTTTTGAAAAATTTATCCATTTTGTATAAAGAACGTTATAAATAAAAATAACAATTTTGTTTAACTTTATCTAATTTCAAAAACCTCTTAAAAAATTTTTCTACATTAACCAACAAATTAAAAGCGCAGTTTAATTTAAAAGATCTTTTTGAGAATTTGAAAAGAAAAAAAATTCAATGAAAAGACGGGAAAAAAAAGATCAAATTAAACATTTAAGTATAATATACAAATGTATAGATATATATTGAAGATGCAGAGAGAAAAGAAATTACCTAGAAATTAATTTATCGGAATACAAGAAATATCAAATTAACGATCCTGCTTCGATAAAGTAGGTCACTAATAAAACCGACTGTCAATTAAATTCACTTTCCACGTGTGTTATCGGAATTAATTATTTGTGAGGAAATGGAAGAAAAAAAATTATCTATTTGTTAATTTAAGGACATATAACTTACATCACGTAATACAATTAATCATGTACTAATATTCTCCGTAGATTGTCTCGTTAAATATTTAAAGGTCTGTCCAAAATAGATATTGTTATTTGGGAAATGGCAAACGTAAACGCAATCATGATAAAGAGTTAGAGAAGGAAGGAAATATATCTCTGTCCTTCTCTAACTCATTCTTATGAATGCATTTACGTTTGCGTTCCCAAAAAAAAACAATTTATTTTGGATAGATCTTAACAGCATATACTTTACAGTTAGGTCACGTGATCGATGCAATGATAATTTGCAAATCACTTTTTTCTCGTGAGGTATACTAAATGGATTGAGTTTTTCGGGGATCTACTATTTTGAAATCAAACGTTAAATTCGCAATCAGTAACCCTAAAAATTCCGGAGTAACAAGTTTGAATTTGAACCAAATCTAACAATTATTTAAAAAACCGTCCACCATTTTGAATTTTTTAAATCTGACTTCTGGGAGTCGATTGTGTAATTTCACTTCATTTTCATTTCACTTTCATTTTCACCAAAATAAAAATTTTTTACCAAACAAATGGTTTCTCCTTCATTTCACTTTCACCAAAATTAAAATTTTTTAGCAAACACATGATTTCACTTTCATGTCACTTTCACTTTCACCAAAATAAAATTTTTTATAAAAAAAATGGTTTCACTCTCATTTCACTTTCATTTTCACTTTCACTATCACCAAATTGAAATTAAAATCTTTCACCAAACACATGGATTCACTTTCATTTCACTTTTACAAAAATTGAAAATTTTCAACCAAACACATGGATTCACTTTCATTTCACTTTCACAAAAATTGAAAATTTTCAACCAAACACATGGTTTCATTTTCATTTCACATTAACCAAACTTAAAATGAAAAATTTTAATTTTGTTGAAAGTGAAATAAAAATGAATCCATGTGTTTGGTGCAAAATTTTACTTTTGGTGAATGTAAAATTAAAATAAAACCATGCGTTTGGTTGAAAATTTTAATTTTTCTGAAAGTGAAAGTGAAAGTGAAAGTGAAAGTGAAAGTGAAAGTGAAATGAGAGTTAATCCATGAGGTTGGTCAAAAATTTTAATTTTGGTGAAAGTGAAAATGAAAGTGAAATGAGAGTGAAACCATGTGTTTGGTCCAAAAGGTTAATTTTGGTGAAAGTGTAAGTGAATTGAAAGTGAATCCATGTGTTTGGTGAAAGATTTTAATTTCAAGTAAGAAGTTTGAATTAAAACTGTTTTTTGTAAAAATCATCCGCCATATTGGATCCGACATTTTGAATCTTTGAAATATGATTTCAGATTCCTAATCAGCGACTCCAAAAACCCCTGAATTACAAGTTTCAACAAAATCCAATTGCTGCGTTTACCTAAAGCATGAAAGGGTTAAATTCAAGATAATATAAATAATAGAAATGTATTCTCTGCATCAAAACGATTCGATTGGTCATACATTACACCCAGTTCCACCGAGCGGGAAAAAATAGAAATAAACCCGCTCAAATGTTCATCATGAAATAAACATCGTTATTTTTAATAAAAGAGATCTATAACTATTTTAGAAATAAAAAGTTGCACTGAATATTTTCATGTGAAATAAAAGTTACATATCCTTAAATTTTATCGGAAATCATTTTTTTGTAATCTATTTTGTAAGAGTGATAATTTTATACAACCTAGTTATTTTTTTTATCGAAAAAAAATCTATTTTACTGAAAATATAATTTTTATATTAATAACGTTTCAATATGTTAAAATATTGAAAATAAATTCTAAGTAAATTTATCTTTTCATCACTTGGTTTAATCTTGTTTTGTGCTTTCTTTTGGAATGGTTTAGTAAATTTAATTGGTCCTTCGAGAGAACATCAATAGAATTCCATGGAATTTTCCCCTGAGAAAAGCACTTGACCATTCACTACAGTTCAATCAATGATCAAAGCACCTACTGCTGCTAAAACATTTGCGAACGCAACGGCAGATTTTTCCATTTGCTAAAACATTTGATGTTTACTTTTTTTTATATAGAATTCTCATTGACCGTATATGAATTCAAAAATAATTTCCTTAAAATTTTAATTAAAAATTTAAATGTAGATAATAAATAATTAATAATAATGATAATTATAATAATTATAAATAATTTATAATTTTTCATGTCAAGTTGATATCAAATTTCGTGAAGAATAAATATGCCCTATTTATAATTTTGTGAAAAAAAGGGGAAAATTTCTTTTTGTGTAATACAAAAGGAATGGTGAAGATTTATCTCCAAGCGTTTTTAGCTGAGGGTAATATTTACAAAGTCATTCTCACAGCATCAACTAAGCTTCAGATAACTTTTGCCTTAAATGTTTATTCACACAGAAATTTTTCCATTTATTGCAGTATTTAATTAGCTTGAGGCTTTTGGATTCAGAAGTTGACAGTGTTATATTGTTTGAAAATGCTTAGTCAATTTCTGATGCTGAGTGGGTACTTGAACTACATCCAAAATCACGTGTTTTTTTTCATTGCATGCAATTTTATTTAAAATTATATCGTAACAAAGATTCTCAAATTTTTATCATCTGTAATAAAAATTCAAGAGGAAGTGAAGCTAATTTCATTCTTAGTTTGCTTATTTACTGACATCAGACATTTTAGTTTTTAATGTCAAAAAGACGTTTTGAAAACTCTAAAAATTCGACGAATTTTTAGAGGAATTGTAAAAATATGTGACGCTCTACGGTGAAAGATACCTAACGCGAAGAAAAATTGTAGGTTATGTTTAGTAAAGTTTTTACTTTATAATTAACAATTAAACAAATAATAACAATTTTAACAAAATTTTTAAGTTCATATTCACTAATAATTTCTTTTTTATTAAACACAGAATCTATAAATCACTAATAATTTTTGACACAAAACACTAAATCTTTTAGACACTAAATCGTAGATTGAAAAACGATTTTTCAATACAAAATTTTTAAGTTAACATTCACTAATAATTTTTTTTATTAAACACTGAATCTACAAATCACTAATAATAATTTTTGACACAAAACACTAAAGAATTATAGTTTATGTTTATGCAAGTTTTTACTTTATGCGTTTATTTAAAAAAACTATATATTAAAAATATTGTTCTAGGCACAAAATTTAATAATTTTCCGCCTGAAAATTTAATAATTTATCGATGTCGTTGAAAGGTCAGTTATTTAGAGAGAACAAATCAAGTTTCATATTGGGAAATTTCTAATAATGATAGTAATGAAATTAATTTTAAAGATAATTGAATACGCGGCTCAATAATACCTAATTAGTATTAATATTTATAATTATTAATGTACGGCTTTTCAGTAATGAACATTACTAATGAATATGCAGCATTGCTATGTATGCAAACTGAGCTTACGTGAGTATTGTATGAATTCCGGACTATGCCTGCGTTTCAGTATAATCAAATAACTGATTAATCATGCCTACTTAAAGTTTCTATTGCATGAGAGTATTGTCTCCACAACAGAAACAGGGATATGCTATGTTCACTAAATTGCTATTATGAAAGTAATTATATTACAACGTGATTAATTAATCGCCATTTTGTTCCAGCTTTTGTGTTCGTATATGAGGTAAATTTTCTGGTCAACTTGAAACACTTAATGATAAACACCACAGTTTAAAATTATTCCCCTGCAAGAAACGTGACACGGTAAAATATTCTAAGATATGCGTGTAATATTTTCAAAAATATAATAATCTCATAAAAGGAGATATTTTAACATTTTTTTTATGATGGACTATGAGCTCGTAAACATTTTTTATTATAATAGATTCTTACGTTTAAAATTTTTTGAAAAGAGGAAAAATAACATTCCTTTATCTGCGTATTACCACCCGCTTCTTTATGAATCCCATGAGAATTCTTTTATCATTGTCCTATATACTATATATTGAAATTCGAAATTAACATTTAATGAGAAAAAATACGATGGCAACAATAATATTTAGATATTTGTCTTTCTTTGCAGTTGAACTCAATTGGTTTTTTTTTCAAAACATTAAAAAAGTATTCAACAAATATTAGAGAAGATCCTAATGAAAAAAGTCTAGCTAGCAAATAGTTTAAAAAGAGAAGAACAGTTTAGAAACTTTTCAAAGTTAAATTAATCAAAGTGATACAAAAAAAATATTTGTTTTTAAAATCAAAATTACTTTCCTTGTGTAAAGATTGTTTCTTAGCCTAAATTTTAGAAAAATTTTATTCTAAATGCAGAATCTTATTCAACTTCTCCATAAAATAGCTTAACGCCTTAACCGAACTTAACCACTATTCTATTATCCACCAGTTCCAGGACTTCAGTTTCCATTAACATTGTGCCTTTTTTGGCTTATTTAAATTCTTGAAATTATTACGAGATTTATTAAAAAAAACTATTTTCCACCCTCTTTATTTTATAATCCCTTCCATTCTTTCGTTTCCAAAGCTTTTCAACTCATTTATCCATCTTTCTCCCTGTCCATTCTCGTCTAATATCCTGCACACTCTATCTCCCAGACCCTTTCTCTTGAACCATTCCTCCAACACACTTTTCCAACACATTTGCCTAATCCATTCCCTCAAAACCGCATATTCTACACTTCCTCTTCTGTTCATCCTTCCAAAACTTACATTACCTCACACTTGCACCCATTCTAAAATTACATACTCTGTTTCATCTACCATACTTTTTTGTCATTCTCAGAAATAGTGGTCTCTCCTTCCCTTTCTTGATCATTTCATACCACCTACTATATGAGGAACTCATTATCCCTCCCAGTAGATTGATTTAAAAGGTTCAAAATCTTTTAAAAACGCTGCAAACTTTTCCCCATTAACCATGTTTCTAGGACGCAAATAAAACATTTTTGAAACGTGCTAAAAACCTTCTGCCGAATAAATTAATTGTTTAAGTAAAATTAGAACTAAAATCAATAAAAACTAAATAAACTTGTGATAAATTTAAATTCAGTGATGAAGTAATTAATGTATTTTTCACCTTACTTTCCCCTCTCCGCGGACTAGTGGAAAATTCCACTAGTATCCTGAGTTAAGCTAATTAAAATCAAAATAAATATTAAATTCGGTTTAATTGTTTTCCATAATATCCATAATATTGGAATGTTGAAGTACATTCCTCAAATCATTTGTAAAAAGGATAAACAATAATAGACCCAGTACTAAACTTTGTGGAACGCAACGCCTTTTCCAATAAGACCCCATTGAGACTTTTTACCACTTGATTTATAAACAGACTGCCTTCTACAAGATAATTATGATACAAACCAATTTCAAAACATATTCCGACAAACCGAAAGATTTTAATTTTAGTAACAAAAAACTTGGACCATGTCAAAGGCTTTGTCAAAATTGAAGAAAATAATTACAGTCACTTTCTTATTATCAATATAAAGTATATCATCGGTAATTTTTAGTAGAAGTGTAAATTGGATTACACTTTATTTGAATTGTAAATTTGGACAGTGTTTTAACTTTAATAATTTTTGTAGAATTGCTCTCACAGCAATTAATTGAATTAACTTGAGCATTAACGAAATGATGCTTTTTATTCAATGCCAAGGTGATGACTGACTCACTTGCGCAAAATTTGGAAAAAGTGGGAATAAAGTTGACAGGGACCGATACATGATTAATTTCGCCCTCAACATTGACTTCTTATTTCATTCCTTTACAAGAAGTGTTTAGGTGTTTAACCCTCTCTTATAGCCAGATTGAAATAGATCAAGAATATTATTGGAATCTAAATATTTAATCAACTGATTATGTACACATTTCTAAAGTGCCTTTGGCAAGCTACACAGAATAGTAATAGCTCCAAATTCCCCAAGATGTTGCTGTATCTTAACTTCATTCATGGGTTTAATAAGAACATTCTTCCATTCATGGAGAAAGATTGAGGTTTGCAGAGACAGATTAAAGAGATAAAGCACATAAAGAAATAAAACAGGCATCGCTTTTTCACGATGCTAATAAAGTGACCATAAAATCCCTGTGCTTCTGACTTTATGTCCTTTAATGCATGGAATAAGTCAGAAGGACTTATGTCTTCGAAGTTAGAAAGATTATCATCAAATTCAACATCAAGAAGGAAGGAACTGGGGCGTTATATTCAAAAATGATTTTCCAGAAATAATTAAAAAATAGTCATTAATTATATTTACAGTATAATTCTTTCCTATCAAGATAAGAATCATCATCATTTTTCTTATTTGCAATACCAAGATATCTCAGCTCCCTCCAAAGATCCCTCTTTGTCTAATAAGGTCCCTAATCTCTGTAATTATTTCGTTACGCTGGGATATAATTCGTAATTAATCGGAAATTTTTACAAGGTCTGGAACAGCATTCCAAGATCAAATTTCTTTTTTGTAAATATTTTCACACGTACTTTTTATTAATTTTTTTTGTATAATGTAGAGATAAATCAAAATACAATGAAAAGATAAAAGAAATGATTAAAAACTGCGATTCTGCGTGAAGAGTTGTTATATTTTATTGTGTGGAAAAATCTCAGTAATTATCCGCATTGGAAAATGAGAACAATGCTCTGAATGAGATGAGAAGATAGGCATTATACATAGCTTGAGAAACCCCTATTATCATTATAGACGTAATAGTACTCGCTAAGTTGGTCTTTACGGTAGATTTTCTATATTAGAAATGAAGGGAACAGTTCTACTACAGTGGATTCACCCCTCGATTCCGGTTAAACTGTAATCAGCACAAGCATGCAAAAGGGGATGAGGTACAGGAATCAAGTTTTCACTACTCTGCCGTCACAAAAGAAACTAAAGTCACATTGATTTTTTATCTCACCAGTCCTTCCGCAAATAAATCTAGATATGTTACCTATACAGTTTTTCCAATAATATTGCGAAATCTTTTATATTTTTCTATACTTCTACATATCTTATATTTCACTATTCTATTACCTTTATATGAATCTGCTAGCCACTAAAAAATATTTGTAAAAATTGTATTTTATAAAATTATAAGTATAACGTGTTTTTTCATATTATTGATTTATTTTTATTTAAAATTTTTTTTGAGATTTCATTTTAACTTATTAGAAATTTTAATGACGGATTTTGAGATTAACAGATACCTGTTTCGTTTTATGTTTGATTAAAAATGTGATCTGACGAGCTGGCAGGATTATTAACTTAATAACATAATTTACAAGATTAATAATTCAAAATACTAATGATAATTTTATTAAAGAAGTGATTCTCGTTTTGATGGTTATTCAGAGAGTTAAATTTGACAACTATTAAGTAAAAAAGGAATATTGTGCGTGGCGAAAATTCTGCGCCACAGTACATTATAAAATTTATTGAAATATATAGATCCACATTATTTTTCAGTCTTTTTTAATAAAATCAGATAATGACAATATTAAAATATCCATTATTATATTTGTTTTTGATGTTTTAACATCAAATTTAACTTTCATAAAAAACTTCATTTCAAACTTGATCTTTTTCGCTCTGCCCTGCCGAAAGAGTGGACTGGTTTGGTACTGAGTTGGACTAAGCTCTCAGTCCGTTTCAGTCCAACTACCTGGATACTCATCAGCAGACATTTTTAAAGTTCTTAACAATAAATTTAAATGTCACTAAACCGTCTGCCTATACGCGAGTTAAACTCAAAATAACCTAAATATATTTTAAATATAATTCCCGTTAAGTTTGGAATGTTTATTGCACCCCTTACTTTAACAATGGACCCTTAGGTCTATTGTTATACTGGATTAAAATTTTATGACTTAAAAAATTCGTAATTCAAGAAATTCAAATTTAAAAAAGGAAAATTTAGAATTTGTAACGTTTCACGATGACAAATATCTAAAATTAATTAAAAAATAATTTGTTTTTAAAAAGTTATAACCTATCTCGCAAACTTTTAGTGTTACTTAAAAATGGATATCATTTTTGAATTCAGATTCGAAAAGATATACAAGCATACGTGATAAAACAGAACTAATGTAAGTTTATGAAAAATAAGTATAATGTTACAATAAATATAAAATATATTGTTAACTTTTTTAATGGGGATATGTCCTTCAATTTTAGGAGGGTTAATAGTCATAAATTGACCTTTTTGCAGGTAAATTTTTCCAGTCCGCTTCAGAACCAAAATGCACAAGATTTATACTCAGTTGGTACTGAGTCACCAGTCCCCATTTCTCAGTCCAATTCAGTCTACTATTTCGGCAGGGTGGTAACAAATATTTCACTCATATGCATTGAAATTTTTGAACATTTATAACACATAATTTATATCAATAATTGCAATTAACAATTGTCAATTGATTCAATTATTCAATAATTATTGAATAATTGTCAATATCTACCGTAAAGACAAACTTTCATTCTACAAATACCTACATTTCGAATGCATCGTAGCAGACGACAATTACTTCCTTTTTTCCTCGTCACGAGTGCAACTGTTGCCTGAAGTGCAGCTTCAGTAGATTGGGAATACGAAAAGTTGGTCCACTTAAAGTGCACGTCGTTCGCTCTCCTTATGCTACTCCATAATTGAGTTAAAGCACAATGAAAATAAACTTTTAGGTAAATTCGTCAATCTTTAAGGAAATTCGTAATCAACTTAAAATCCGACATGTTTTTTGAGGTTAGAAAAAAATACTGATATAATGTCATGAAGAAAATCTATCTTTAGATTTGTATTTACTGCACCAAAATAAATGAGGTTAGGAAACTCCGGTCCACCTCGAAAGATTCTTTTTTTATAGAACTGTGTAATCAGCACAAAGAAATAACTGAATTGAAGAAACTATGACAATGAGAGGAAACTTTTGTCAAGAGTCGCCGGCTATATTATAATGTTGAAATACATAAAGCTTTTGAATAAAAATATAACAGCGCTAACAAAACTCTTTTTGATCAAAAAACATAGTCTAGAGATTTCTTGTTTATTTCCCTAAAGATGTGAATTGTGTGATAGGAAGCGCATCCGTGTTGTGTACGCAAGTCTCGTGAAATGTTTGATTTTTTTGGAATCGCAACTTTCTTATTCATGATGCCACTCGAGGGATTTAAGTAGAAGCGTAGAAAAGCTGAAAGGAAAATGAAAGAAGTGTACAAGGCATTACACTGCTCGTAGGTGGACTCTCGTGAGATTTACAGTATAAAAATAGTAAGCAGCATGAAGAAAAAGTAGGTTAAACTGGAATCATTATACAAGTGGTGGAATTCAGCAAAAACCCTTGAATATAATGCCTTTCGGAAGTATTTTTCTTACTCATTAGTAAAATATTCAACAGCTTAGTGTGATGCTTTTATATTTATATATATGAGCAATTCCAAAGTCAAGGTTTTTTAAATGGAAAAGCATTTTCTAGCACTACATTCTTTTACATAATGTCTGCGAACAATTTAGAAGTAGGTTTTTTATATTACCTAGCAATATAAATGAAACGAAAAGGAGAAATTGTTCATTTCTTAATAAATATAAATATTTTTTTCAGTCATTTTTTATATCCTTTTATTGAAAATTTTGCAAAACTGAAAATGACTGAAAACTGAAAAGTATCTATTGCATATTTTACATTATTATTTATTACTTTATTTATTGTAATAATTATGACATAAATTAAATCTGCAAACGTCTATTTACCTTTCACGATCTTTTATCGATTTTTTTAGTTTTCTTTGACAAAATACAGATTTAAGGTTAATTTACGTTATCTACACTTTTAACTTAATTTTGTTTAATATTAACTATGGCGACAGGATATGTTGCTGAAAATATCCAAAATATTTTGAAAATGGAAGATTTCTTATTTTATATTAATTAAGTTTATATTTAAAATTGATTATCTTCCTTCACCTGGCGCGATCCGGTTTCATGAACTGCCGGGATTTAAATATTAAGTTAATTTTATCAACAGATGAGCGCTTGTTGACTTATGTCGACATATTTATAATTGTTAATAATTAAACTCACAAAATTTAATTGTCGACTATACAAATGATATATTGATGTACACTTAAGGACGATCGATCTAAGAATGCCGTCAACCCATCAATGCGTGTATCGATCAATCATCACGAACGCGTCGTTTCCATGACGACAGTCAGGACTCATCCTTTAAAAAAATTCACTCCGGTTTTCTAATTAATAGAAAACAAAGATAAATTTTGATTTTAATTGAGAATAAGTTACTTCTTGAACTCTTCGAATTTAAGTCCCTGAAGTTGGCGTCGACCCTTAGCGTCGAAAATGTTTTTTCTACTTGGAACCAAAAAAATTAAACCATTTGTTCAAAGATTTTAGGTTCATAGTGTGCCTTGAAAAGTTTAAAATTCTTAGGTGAATAAAAGCAGTGACATTAGCGACATTTTTCATCCCCAAAAACCCAAAAAAATATTTTTCGACGCTAACTTCAGAGACCTCTGTATTCAACCATTACATCCGTCGACCTGGACACGAAAATAGTCACCTTATATTATTTTTAAACATTGACAAAATTTTACCAATTTCTCAGTTTGAAAACTACAATGAGAATGAGAATTAAATTGCCAACCTGTCACAAGGATCGGCGTCACAAATCAGCGACCTCTATTTTCAGTGATTTCTTAGTTAATTAATTACTGAAATTATAAAGATATAACATTTTCACGGTTGAGAATTTATTTGCTGTCGTCGGCAATGTAGAGCACTACTCTATCTGATAGTCTCGATTTAATCGTACAGAAACTCGTTCCAAGATATCCGCCATAATTGTTTTGACAGCTGCAAGACAAATGAGAATTTCGTCTTCCTGGTGCTCTTGAATATTCGCAAATCCCATCCGAATATATATACTGCAGGAAGCACTTCCCACCATGACTTCACTGACAATGATAATGCGATGATAGTGGTCCTAGTGATATCACTGCCTTATTGTCCTTCGTAGAAGGCGAGAGCCCTCACTCTCGCCTTCTACAAAGGAAAATTAAAATAAAGTGAAAGAATAATTTACATTTTAATATAAGTTTATATTTTTGTTGATTTAACATTCTGATAGTTAGGAAGAACGTAGTGGAATAATTTTTCATTTAATAAATTAGAATGTTTTACAACCTATCGTTAGATTATCATTGTGTGTTCTTTAATTTGTTTTAAATAATATCCTATTAATTTTAGATACGAGCAAATACTGGGTTTTCATTGAAATTTCTAAAATAACTTCAGACAAATAAAAAGTTTTTAAGGCAAATAGAATTTATTTTGAATAAAAATGCAAATGCCGTTTCTATTTGGGAAAGTTAAATTTAATTTAAATATCATTTCATTCGATAGCAATTCCAATAAAATACTAATTTCTAACAAAGTTTAGTATTAGCAAAGGATACTAGTGAACCTGCAAATAACTTAATTTACTCAAAGTAGTAGTAAGATAAGGGAGAGTGGATATAGGGTGGCGAATAACTTATTCCTATGAAACATATTTTGAAAACTGAACTAAAAATTATTTATTCTCATTATCATATTTAAAGACAATTTCATATTCAAAATGAAACATATATAATGCAAATATAGACATTTTCTAAATAGAAAAATTAAAACCGAAGTCAAAAATTCATATTATGACTACTTTTTGACTCCCGGTGTGCATCAGACACCTATTTATATATATTAATTTCCTGGATCTTGCGAGAGCCTTATTTTAACGCTCAAGGACTTAATGAAGACTCAGTATACTCCATTTCCTGCCACGTAGTTAGAATTCTGCTTCTCGACGAATTTCCCTTTGTATTATTAAAGCAACTTGCATTCTTCATGCAATTTGCAAACTTGTATAGTTGGAATCTTGGTATTTGAGATAGACAGACGATCTGTCTGATGTCTTACTATTAGCATCTTCGTTGCTGTAATTGAGACATCGATGACACCTAGTGACCATTACTCCCTTCTTAATTGGATAATACATAAAATTATTTTTTATGCGTTCCAATTTCTTCAGTCTGGTAGTCACTTTTAGATCAATGACAGCATCCCCCTTCGGCAGGTGGATCCTATGACCGTTATCTTCTTCCTTTCTGGTAAAGCAATCCAATTTCCTCTTGCACAGGCTTTCGACCACCTTGATGACATCCGCGGTAACGGCGGGTTTTTAGTCAATTTTTCACCGTTAGAGATACATAACGAGAATCTGTCCTTTCATGAAAGAAAAAAGATAAGAGTAGTATCTTTTTTTCTTTTCAATGCAATTTCCATGCGTTCGTTCTTTTAATTATCACAAGACTTAATTATCTTCGCGACTTCCTTTTTGATTCAGAGGTATTCAAACTAGTTTTTTTTCAACTTGTAACAAAATTTATATTTACAAAAATGAAATTAATAACACAAATATAAAATTAGATGAAATGAAGATAATATTAAAAAGAAAGACAATTAACTATACTTATTCTAGAATTACATAAATCAGATTAATAAAGAAATAGATGAGTGAAAATTAATTTAAAAGGAAACATAAGAAACTGATATATAATTCACTA
>JUFY01035548.1:11118-25523 GCA_001855655.1 Leptopilina clavipes
TCTTTCCCTAAATATATATATATTACGATACGTGTCTAACAAGGTAGAGTGTGTAAATATCTACGTGAGTGACCGTGACAGATGACGCACGCTAACCCTGCAGACCAACGGGGGGTTTCAACCGCACTAACCACATATAAGTAACTTTACGAATTTTATATTTAAAAATAAATATATCGTTGATTAAACGTGCAAACAACGCTTGCTTCGATTAATTTTTAATGGACATTATTATTATGTGTCAAAGATATATACTTGACTTTCATTCCCTCCTTTTTTTCTATATGCATACCTACATTGTTATCAATGAAATCACTCTCTGGGGAAAGGTCGCCTTTTATTGAGAACTTGAATTCTTAACGCGCAGTAGTAAAGTTAGTAAATCACGGAGACAAAATAGGAGGAACGATCTGATATTTTATGTAGGTTTGCGGTTTATTCTTATCTCTGTTATTCACTCATTTCGTGCGAGAATGTACTTCTTGCCAGATAATTTTTTTTTCCGTTAAATGCTTTGAACCAAAAGTTGACCTGACTTTTGCGTATAGTTAATTATAGCTTACGTCAAAATTTTACTAATTCACAATTTAGTAACAGATTTTAAATAATAAAGTGTGATTTTCATGCTTCGACCCGAAACTGGTATCAATAAATTTAAATTTGTTTTGTCTGACTATAAATATTTTTTACTACTTGTACTAAAAGAAATTTGTACTTTTTGTCCTTTTGCCCAACTAAAAACTGATCTAACCACATGTTGAAGTCCACAACGTTTATGATCAACGATTTAAAAGAAAAATATTTTTCCATTACATAATTTTTGTCTACAACAAATTTTTGCAATTTGTCTGACTAAAATCGTCTGACAACTATTGATAGTAAAATTATAAAAATTAAAAATTTTGTCTGACTGAAACTATATTTTACTACTGATACCAAAAATACAAAAAATGAAAATTCTACAAATTTTACTAAAATCAATGTTTTAAAAGTAAAATTTAAGTTTCAGTCAGACAGAATATTTTAATTTGGTAATTTTTACTAAATGAAAAAAATATAAAGTATTTAGGTACCAATTATACTAAAATTTACTTTGAAAATAGTAAAATTTACTCCTGAAATAGTAAAAGTTGACAGAAATGCGCAGAAATGCCAAATAATAAAAATATATTCTGTCTGACTAAAACCCTTTTTCACTACTGATATAAAATAATTAATAATCTTACACTATCAAATTTGTTTTGTTTTTATACAGAACGGCATTAAATTTTGATTGAGAATAATACTTTTTCAATTAACAAAATTGAAAAATAATCCTCAAATTTGTGAAAGTAATGAATGGTTTTCTTTTAATGGATTTCCATGAATGATGAAAAGTGTGCGACAAAATAGTGAACATATCACAAAGTTTGTATATATATATCTATATCAGAGTACGATGGAGTTAAAAGGGATGAGTGGAAGTCGAGTAAACCGAGATCAATACGAGCAAAAGCATGGTCGCGAACTCACAACAGACTTATCGACAGTTGTATCCACATATATAGTAAAGCCAATCAGTCATTTGCTTCGTGCCATTTACTTATTACATCACGACTTCCCGTATCAATAACTCAAATCGATACATTCACTGCATCTATTTTTTTTATTATAGAGAAAGATTTCTTTGCACTTTTTTTCATCTTCTTTGTTAAATAACAATAGATTTTCAAATTTCTCCAAAGAGCAATTAAATAATCAAATTATTATTAAATTAATATTTAATATATTAAAAATAGAAATAATCCTTTTTTTGTTTCAGAGGTGAGTTTCAAAGAACCTGGAACTGGACATATTTGTGAGTAACAGTGACTTAATTTTAATATAAAATATTTCAATTGGAAAAGAAAAATTAAATTAATTGGCGAGAAGGAATTTTTAATTATTCAGAAAAATTTTTCTTCTTTTTTCGAAATTTCATTCTCAGTGGGAGTTTGAAAATAAGGAAATTGATCGTGACTCGACTTATGTTGGAGATTTTATTGAGCGTGCTGGTTTTTTTTTTTTTTTGAATGGGAAAGAAAGAAAAAAATTTTTTTTCTATTTACAAAAAGCGGGAAAATATAAGTAAAAACTTAGAAAATATGCAATTAAGTAAAATTTCACATTTGTTTCGTTCAAAATTTTGTTGATTATGTTTTTTTTTCGCTGTTTATCTATGAGATTTTATAAGTATGTAGCCTTGGTTGCATTGGCATAGTTTTTCCGACCACCCTGTGCAGCTGCGCGGCCAATCAAATACCGCAAAGGTTGCCGATTCGATTAATCATGCACTCATGAAATTTTTTTAATACTACTTGTACATTTTATGATATATAAAAGGGAAAAATGCTAATGTATATAATTTTCGTGAAAATCGCACGAACTATAAAAAAAATTATTATTTTATATTTAATAAAAACACGAATTTTTTTTTTCGTTAATCATTTTCCCTAGATGAAGCCAATGTTGGCCCAAGGTTTCAAATATAGAAACCAATGCGAAGCATCAAATTTAAATATTGGAGCAATAGTCGTTCAAGATCTATTTTTCTTAGTTCGTTCGCTTTCTTGTTTCATTAAATTTGAATTTCGCGCCATTATAGTTCTGCAAATTTCCATCCAGATGGCATGAAAAGTCGCCCGTAAACGAGATGACGTGAAAAGTTATAAATATTAATGACTTGTCACTTGCCGGGATTATAATTATGAATTATGAATTAATATTTATTTATTAAATAAAATTTATTATGTATTATAATAATTATTATTGATAAAGTAAATTTCATTCTTGGTTAAAAATTAGTTTTTTTTAGAAGGTAATCGAGCCTTGTCAATTTTTTCCCTACAATCAAAATTTGGAAAATTCGCATCTTGAAAATTTGTCTATCAATTAATTAATTAATTAAATTAATAAATTTTCCCGCTTGTAGAAAATTATTCAAAGAAATGGTATTTCTTTTTTTCCCTCATATTTAACAGGAGAAAAATATATTTAACTAAATTTAGAATGTCGTTTTTCAATATCACATGAAATCGACCATTTATGTATCAGACTATTCACTCAGATATATAAATATTTCTATCGACCTATATCAGGTGGTAGACGTTCTTTTTTTTTAAAAGCCCCTATATATGTGAATTATAGTACATCTATTTCTGCACTCGCGAAAAACAAACAATAATAATAAACAAAAAGCCAATAAACCAACAAAGTTAAATTAACGGGAGAATAGATATAAATATAGATCGAGACATGTAATCGAGAAAATTGTTAAGAAAATATAGTGTCACTGTACAATATATGGTGTGTTATGCATGTAAAACACAATAAATGCGATGATAAATGAAATAATGGAAAAATAAATAAAATCAATAATGTATGTGTAATTTATTTTGAAATTTATTTTTATATTTATTTTTTGTGTTCAATATTGTAAATCATTTGTCAGATTTTGATAAGAAACAATAATTACAATTGAAATTAAAAGAAAAAGAATTTTAAACGTCTGAATATACAATTGAGTTTTGTTACTGACACTAGAATTAAAAGATTTTAAGAAAATTGTTATTGTTATTATTATTATTATTATTATTATTAATATTATTGTCATTATTTATAATAATTTAATATGGTTTGTAGAAAACGACAGTTTAGTCAGATTGAACGTTTAAAATTTTTAATTCCACTATTTTTCAGTAGTACAAGACAATTATAGTCAGACATAATATTTTTAATTCTATTTTTCATTTAACAGTAGTACAAGCCAATTATAGTCAGACATAATATTTTTAATTCTACTTTTCATTTTTCAGTAGTACAAGACAATTATAGTTAGACAATATTTTTAATTCTACTATTTTTCATTTAACAGTAGTACAAGACAATTATAGTCAGACATAATATTTTTAATTCTATTTTTCATTTTTCAGTAGTACAAGACAATTATAGTCAGACATAATATGTTTCTTTTTTTGGAAATTTCAGTGTCAGTAGAAAATGCCAGTTTTAGTCGGACAATAATATTTTAATTATTGTCTGGAAATCAGATAAAAACTTTACCAGTTTTACATTATTTTCAGTCAACAATAAAAATATCAATGTCTGACTAAAACTATCTTTTTCTACTGATACTACAATCCAAAGAAAGTAAAACATTGTGGCTGACTATAATTACCTTGTACCACTGTTATAAAAAGTAGTGGAATTTAAAAATTAAAACGTACCGTCGGACTGAACCTGGACTTTTCTACTGACTTTTCTACTTTTCTACTTTTCTACTGTTCTCACGTGAACACAAAATTATTTTGTCTGACTGAACTGTCTTTTTCTACTAATATTAAATCTAAATAGAACCCAAAACCTTTTGTCTGACAAAAATTGTCTTTTACTACTGATACTTTCTTTCCAAGAATTAAAGAGAGTTTTGTCTGACTTTAAATAAACTTTAAAAAAGCATTAAACTTTTGTTTATTGTTTGCAGTTCATGTTTTCTATATATTTTTTTTCTCTTTCAAGTTACATATAGCATGAAATTTTAATAATAGTCAATCAAGAAAAGTTTGAAAGTAAAGTAGTTAGAATTTTAATTTGTTAATTTTTCTTCTATTATGTTTTATTACATAATGATTAGAATCGAACAAATTATATACAAATTACCATTTACATTGTAACTCTGACAATTTTCTTGAAATAATACAACAGCAAAAAATAAAAAACAATGAAGTACCCATATCTTAATTGTCATAGTTTTCTTTTGAATGACATTTCATGTATTATTTTCGATTTAATTCAAGTGTAAATGTAAAGTAGTGAGTAATTTCTTTTTTTTATCCATTCTATTTTCGTAATTAGAAATATATTTCTGCAAGCGTTTTTACTATTTGCGTCATTTGTGTAAATGTAACTTTATTTTCTATTCTTTTTATAGCTGTCGCAACACGGAAATAGAATACAATACTTCCGGAGCTTATAGACTCACAATTATATATATATATTTTTTTTCATTATATTTTTCATTATATATATAATGTATATTATATTTTTCCATTATATACATAATATATATTATATTTTTCCATTATATATATATAAATATATATAACATTGTATAAATATTAATATTTTTAATATACGGGGTGTTCAAAAATTATACAAAGCGGGCAAATATTTAAAACTGTTGTAATTTTTGGAAAAAAATATAATTGAAACAAAAATTAATAAGTGAAAAAAATTTATTTTAATATTTATATTTAAATACTTATTAATAGCTCCTTAAAGTTTTAGTTTTCGGTATAAGTCCTCTTTGATCACCGACAATACAAATATTTTGAATATTGATATTATTTATCATCAATAATGTAAAAAGTCTTTAGAACTTTTACAATATATCTTTATAATAACTACATTGTTTAAAGAAAAAAAAATTTGTTTTCCTTGATATTGAAACTAAAACTTAATATTTGATATATTCAGCATTTTATAAATAGTACTTTAACGTATATTGTAAATTCATAAAAGGCATTATTCTACGACCTTTCTTCTTACATGTGTGTTACTGAATTTTTTTTTCTTTTTATTTCTTTTTTTTTCACTTTGGAAGAAGGAAAAAAAATTATACGCTTTGCGGATTTAAATGCTGCGTTGAGTTCAAGGTTAAATCATAACCATAATATAGTCCTCGAGAAAAGTTTGCGTGCATATAACTTCTTAACTTTCTGTGTTTTTATTATTATTATTATTATTATTATTATTATTATTATCCTAAATACAACACGTGAAGCGATAAGGAAGCAATTCTAAGACGTCAATTATGATTATTATTATTCATATAAATATAGTAGCACTGCAAAAAAAGCTGGGAGCAACAAAAAAGCTGGATCAATTTAAAACAATAACAAAATGTTGCGGGTAGAATGAAATTTATTTTATAACAAACGTGTATACAAAACTTCATTTCTCTTTCACTCTCTCTGTGCTGCAGACAATATATTGAAAACCCAATATATTTATAACAATGCAAATCGTACCAATTAATCCTGAATATTGATTATTTTTTATTTTTTATTGTAATTTTTTTAATAAAGCAAAAAAAAAATTTATTCGCTTGTACGAAATTTAATTGTTTATTAGGTAATAATAATTTATAATTTGTTATAATTATTCGTATTCTTTAATTATACAATAATTATAATAATTATTATTCTGATGTAATTTATTTATTTACTAGTACATACGGAATATAAAATGAAAAAATTTATTTTTTTCTCTTCAATAGAAATATATTTGAATTATTGGAATAAATAAATTTTTATAAATAAATTGTTAAAAAAATGAAAGAAATATTCTTTCTATTCAAATTATTCTTTAAATCAAAGAATCAATTTATTCTTTTAAAGAAATTAGTTTCTGGAATCAAATGAATATTTACTGTAAGCAAATAAAAAAAATCGATATGAAATAATTTTTCTTTTTTCTTTATTTACTTTCCATGAAAAATGATAAAATAAAAAGGTAATAGTTATCCAATTACCATAAATAATTTTTCACGTAAAACGACATATTTTCTGTCAATAAATAAATGAAATCTAGTTTATACTTTAGAAAATTAATTGTCTCTTGCATATAATTTCTATTTACATAACTAATAAAACTTATAAATTTATCAAAAAGAAAAAACTTATAACAAGTTTTCACGCTTTAAATATTATAAAAAATGTAAATATTGAATATTAAAATATATAAATATTAATAATATAAAAAAAGAATAATTTATTTATATTTTTGTATTTTTTCTTTTTATAAGCCCGTTTACTTATATAAATAAATAAAAATATTAGTAAAAATAAACCAATATCTATAAATAAATAAATAAATAAATTTTTATTTAAGCGAAGAAATACATTTTCATACACAGAAAAAAAAATTTATTTGATTCAAATAATGAATTACTTGTCTATTATCAAATAAATATTTACTGCAAGCAAATAATTTTTATTAAAATCAAATAAACTAATTGAATCCATAATTTCTGTATTTGAGTCAAATACCATTGAATTGACTGAAAGAAATATTTATTTGATAGTAGTCAAGTAATTCCTTATTTGAATCAAATAAATTTTTTTTTTGTAATTTAGATAATAAATGAATAAATAAATTGAATCAATAATTTCTGTATTTGAGTCAAATACCATTTAATGGACTAAAAGAAATATTTATTTGATAGTAGTCAAGTAATTTATTATTTGAATCAAATAAATTTTTTTTTCTGTAATTTAGATAATAAATGAATAAATAAATATTAAATAATAAAATTATTTACATTTATTTATTTATATCTAATAATTATGACCATAATTTGAATAATTCCAGTTTTCTATCATATATCAGTGGGTTTAGCGCATACACAAATAATTATAAATATATACATTGATACATAAAAATAGCTTTAATACACGAACGACAAAAGCACATTGTGTTCATATATAAATATATTTGCTGCTGAAAATTAAAGCGAGCGTGATAAAAACAAAAAAAAAAATGCTGATGCTCGAATTCGTACACAGAAAAAAACAAACGAAAAAAATTTTCATTTTTTTTTTTTTTGCCTACATGAGGGGGTTGTTTTCCTGATTTGGGGGTTGTAACGATGATGATCGTCTCGGCCTCCAGAATGTCAGCCTGGCAAATCCGTATTTGGTCATGATTCTTGTTTATATACGGAATAATTTAATGATGAATATAATACCGCGCGCGCACCTTTTTATTTCCTCAATAATAAAATAATATGTTGTCATCCATTTCTCAATTTTATGCACATAATATATTTATCTGTCCTTGAGAAATTCAAATTTCCCCATCAGTCTCAATCGTTTATAACTAATAATTCCACAATGCTTCCTCTCATTAAAATTATCTTGTCGATGCATATTTCCGTTGAAATTTCCGTTGGATTATTATTCACCGTAAAGAACATTAAACGATTATATTGGATTTAGGAATTTCACAGTTCACACACTGAATTCAACAATTTGTCGTCGTCGTGTATAAATTGAGCCGTCGCGATTTCATTGGAATTTCTCGTTCATTACATATTTACATATTCTCAAAAACCGTTGTATCAATTTTATTTTAATTGTTTTTTTTTACTATTTATCAGGAATTAAAATTTTTACTTCCAATTAAATTTTTTTCAGGTCTAATAAAATTTTTTGGTACAATAAAATTTTTAGGTACTATTAAAATGTTTTTTAGGTACAATTAAAATGTTTTTTAGGTACCTTTAAATATTTTGTTGGTAAAATTCAATTTATTTAGGAACCGTTGAATTTTTATCCACCAATAACATTTTTTCACAGTATTACATGGTTTGATAGTTTAAAAATTTTTAGTACTGTTATAATCTTGTGGTACTATTATGCTCTTGAGGTACTATTAAATTTTCGTAGTACTTGTAAACTCTTGTAGAACTATTACATTTTTAAAGTAGATTCTTGTAGTACTATTAATTTTTGTAGTACTATTAGGTTCTTGAAGTACCATAAAATTCTTCTAACACTGCTAAATTCTTCACCAATTTGTCTTGTAATTGAATTTCTTTCATGACTTAGAATTTTCTTTCAGTACAATTTCATTTTTTTTCCAAAAAATCAAAATTTTATTCGTCCTTAATTAATTTAATTTTAATTTAATTTCCACAAGTTACGTCTTCCATATTTACATTAAAGTTTAGTCTTTTATTTATTTTACACATTTCACTTTAATTTTGTTCTTTTTTTCAACTTTTCTTCAAAAATTTCCTTTCTAATTTTAATAATTTTTCATCTTTTTTAAAAAATTACAATTACACTATATTGCTGCGTGTGTAAAAAAAAAGGCGCGATTGATTGACTTTGAATAAAAAAATGAGCGACATTATTGTTTTTCTTTTCATTAAACGTACAAAGTGCGTAGCAAAAATATTTACTTAACAACATTTTATCGAACTAGTGATTTTGCTAAATTAAACTTTGTAAAAATAGCACAGCCAATTTTTTTTTTATATTTTTGTTTCATTTGAATGCAAAAAAGAATTATTTCCACGCACTGAATTTTTTTTTTTTGAATTTTTTATTTAGCGGGAAAAAATGTTTCCGTTTACCGGGCGAAATATACGATATATAGAGGCATTTTTTTTTGTATGTATATTGCGGAGCGAAGGAACGTGCTTGATTATGTCACGAAAGTTTTATGCGAGCACACGGCAAAACTTTTGATATGTGTGTCTCTCTAAGTGCAAGCAAACGTTAACAAGCGTCCCGGTCGTCAAGGCACTGCACTTGCGCAAATCATTTTCAAAGCAATCGACAGAAATATTGTCAATCGGCTAAACAAGCTCATTGTTTCGTGGAATTGATATTTCAAAAATTTATTGAATTTTGACCCAATTTTCTTCTTTCTCATATATATATATATATATAATATTGTCGGAAATTGTTCTTCTGACAATTTGTTTTTCTTTTTATTATTATTTATGTGGAGAATTTTTATAATCGTTCCGCACTGGCAATTTGTTTGATTTTTTTTCCTTTTTTATTTTATTATTTATGCAGCGAAAATTTTTATAATTGTTTGCCTGAAACTTTGATTGAATTTTCCCTTTTTTGTATTATTATTTTTGCTTAGATTTTTTTCCTTCTTGATTATTTTTTGTTATTTTATTAATATTTTTTTTTTGTATTTTAGTATCACTTTTTTATTTGATTATTATTATTAATTTTTATTAATTATTTTATTTTATTTTATTTTATTATTATTATTAATTTACTATATTGTAATGATTATTGTTTATTTATTTAATACAAAGATGCACCCGCTGATTTGTTATTTCTTCAATATTATTTTGATGTTTCTTTGTTATTATTTTGTTGTTTCTGTATTATTGTTTTTTTTACGCCTTTTTTCATATTTTCTATACAAATTTTCTTGTATAATTTTTGCAATTTTTCGTTGTTTTTTTCTTCTCTCTTGCTGTTTGGATTTTATGACAATCGAATTAATTTTTTTCCACTAATTTCCAGTGGGAACAACTTTACATATTTTTTTTTTTATTTTTCAAGTTTGCGTAATTATTTTTTTCAGAGAAAAATTCTTTCTTTAAGATTGTGTTTGAATTTTTTTTCCTATTTTTTTAAAAAATATTTTTCGTCTTCGTTGTTTTATTTTATAATTTTTTTTTAATTTTATATTTTTGTTGTTTTTTGTTGTTTTGTTATTTTTATAAACTTGTTTTTTTTGTTGAATCTTAAATTTCCTTTTTGAAAAAATTCTCCTTTTCTTTATTCGTTGAAAATTTCAAATACGTCTCAAACTTGACATAATAAAAAAATATTTCAAAAAATGTCGTTTCGTTAATTTTGATTTATTATTATTATTATTTTTTTTATTGGCAAAAGCAAGTTTCGAATTGAGAACCAATTGAAATCACTTCTTCCTAATCATAGTGATCACACTTTAATTCCCTCGGTAATTTAGTAATTTAGGAGTGCGAATGCACTAATTTCCAAAGTTCTTCTTCAATGGTCGATACGAAGGTCACGCAAGGGAATCGATCATGATAATAACCGACCCTGAAAATAGGGTGTAATTGTCTATGCACTTGTGTCGATTGAAGCAATTTTTTCCTATCAAAAAAAAAAATCAAAAAAAATTTATTGAACAAAATTTCGAACCCTTTTTTTGCACTTTTGAAACAAAAAAATTGTATTTTTTTTAGAGTTTCTCATAGGAACAACAGATCACAATAGAGGGGATTTTTCCTCTCAAGCAAGAGAGAGAAATCGATGTTTTTGAGACGAAAATTTATATTCGTTGAATGCGCACACGGAAGAGAATGGAGGAAAAAATAATAATAAACGAATCACTTTTGAAGATAAAACTGTCCGATATCCGATAAATCCGCTTTTCTTCTCCTCTTTCTTTCTTTTTTTCCTTTCTTTTTTTTTGAAAATTTACGGTGCATCAGCCCTTGCCACTGCAAGGCGACACCTGTCGGCCCATGGGCTTCTCTCTCCATGATATTGAATGACCAGGCGCACGCGCATTTCAGCCGTCGTTGACCTCCGACCCTTTTTTTGAGAGAGAGAGACTTAAACCGAATCACGTTTTTAAAATCGAAGAAATTGCACCGGAAAATATACACGGCTTTTGCGCTGAAAGTTCAAGGAGAATGTGCGTATTTCACACGTTATTTAATTATTCATTAAATAACAATTCTACAACAAATTGCATTTTTTATCAAATATAAATGCAGGAGAAAAATTGTTTACTTTGGATAAAACAAACATTTACAATTTTAAGAGAATTTTTCACGAAAGATTGGAGAAATTTTTTCTTACTTTTTTGATTGCAAGAAAGCGAGAATATCGATTAGGTTAGATTCAGAGTAATTCTTCTAGCAATTTTGTAGAAAAAAAAAAAATTGGAAAAATTATTTCACCATAAACTTTATAAATTAATAAATTTAATTAATTAATTTCTTCAATTGAAAATTGAACTAGAATTTTTGATAAATAAAAATCCAATTAAAAGAATATTTTGGAAAATAAAAATTCTATTAAATGAAAATTTGGCTAAATAAAAATTCTCTTAAAAGAAAATTCAATGTCTGACTAAAACTGACTCTCTCTACTTAGAAAAAATAGATAATTCAATGTCTGACTACAAAAAAATTTATCTACTTAGAAATAAAAGAAAATTCAATTTCTGACTAAAACTGATCCTCTCTACTTAGGAAGAAAAGAAAATTCAATGTCTGACTAAAACAGACCCTTTCAACTTAAAAATTGAAAGACAATTTAATGTCTGACTAAAACTGACACTTTCTACTTAAAAATTGAAAGAAAATTTAATGTCTGACTAAAACTGACCCTCTCTACTTAGAAATAATAGAAAATTCAATGTCTGACTACAACTGACCTTCTCTACTTAAAAATTGAAAAAATTCAATGTCTGAATAAAACTGACCCTTTCTACTTAAAAATTGAAAGAAAATTTAATGTCTGACTAAAACTGACCCTCTCTACTTAGAAATAAAAGAAAATTCAATGTCTGACTAAAACTGACTCCTCCTACTTAAAAATTGGAAGAAAATTCAATGTCTGACTATAACTGACTTTCCCATTTACAATTTTAGAAAAATTTGTTGTCGGATTAAAACTAACCTTATGTACTTAAAAACTGAAAAGAAACTTGAGGTCTGACTAAAACTAAAGTACTAATTTTTTCCACCAATTCCAAGTAGAGAATGTCAGTTTTACTCAGTCCTTAAATTTTCCTTTAATTTTTAAGTAGAGTGAGTCAGTTGTAGGCAGACTTTTAATTTTCTGTTTGTTTCTAAGTAGAAAAGGGCAGTTATAGTCAGACCTCGAATTGTTTTAAAAATTGGAAGCCGAGAAAATCATTTTTAAATTTATTGTATTTCGTTCTTTGTATTTTCTTTCTTTTCATTTAACTCGAATTAAAAAATATTTAAATTAGAATTAAATATTATTTCCCTTTTTTTAGACAAACATTCAATCCCAACCGACAAATGTTTTATTGTTCATAAAGTAAATTTTCTGTTTATAATTCCATTTAGATATTTTCTTAATTGGATTTTTGGCTTGTAATGAAAAACACCGAGTTTTTCTTCTTTTGTTACAAAAAGAAGTTAATTGAAATTACTATCTCGAAACATGTTTTTTGGTTTTTGTTCTCAAAAGAAAGTAGCTCATCGCAAAGTGGAAAATAAATATATCGATGTTTTCAATTGGTCTCCACTGTGTTATTTTTCTCGAAAAGTATATAGCGTTACATAAAAAGAGGTCCAAATAAACTTACAGGGAGAATGGCCAGGAGGTTTCGAGCTTCTGCGACGGACGTTTTTCATGTTTTGCGGCATGTCTGCTCTCAACACCGTGACAACTGCAAAAAAAGAAAAGAAGGGCAAAATAAAGAAAAGTTGTTTTTTCTCTCATTTTAATTTTGTAGAATTAAAATATATTGAAAGTTGTGTAAAATTTTCAATATTGTCGAATGTGTAGAAAAAATATATTCGAAACATGCAAACATTTTTAGAAAAGAAGAAAACATTTTTTTACTTTTCAAAAATACATATTTTTAAGTACTTGAAAATAAAAAATTACAAAGATAAAAGAAAAATTGAAAATAACTAAAAAAATATCCTCAAAATTTCGAATTCTGATTTCTGAACTAATTGAAAATTTAGTGAAAATACAAAAACTCTGTAAAAATAATTACATCAACTTTGAAGATTCTCTCCAGTTTGAGAATATTATTTTTCCTGATAAAAATGTAATTTATCGAAATTTTAAAAATATATAGAAAACGGTTTACCATCTAAAGCATAAATTTTGCAATTCTGTAATTGAAAAAAAATTACTACTCGCACCTGAGGTTTATAAATAAAACATAACATTAAAAAGTTGACGAGAGATATTCAAAGTGCTAGAGAAAGGAGATGAAAAAATTTTTTTCTAATGAATGAAACTGAAAAGAAGGAGAAAAATATGTATAAAAGTCGAAAAAAGAAGTTTCTTACGGACTTAAATAGATCTGAGAATGTAATATAACGATGAGGGAATATTTTACGAACTATCAGATTTCTTTATTGTTGACAGAAATGATATAGCAATGGTGGTGCTCATTACAGGGCTTGTTATGAACTCATTCTACATTTCACTATATTCTCTCTTGCTCTATATATATATTTTATCAGAAGGTGGTAATTACGATGTTTAAAACGTGAGAGGATTATGTACTTGAAGTATAATAAGGACTATCCAATTAATTATACAACTTTCTCTTAGTGTAAACCGATAAATAGATTTCTCAACTCGACACTTTTACTAATTGCCTAACACTTTTCACTCCTGTGAATTTCAAGTGATAATTGCTCAACAAATTTCATTTGACATGTTGTTGTTTGTTATTTTATAAAAATTATTTCAACTATATCATTGTTATATTTTTGGAACATTTTTTGAACGTTTTAAAAATTTTACATTTATTTTTTTACAATTTATTGTACATTTAGATATTTACTCACAGTTTTTAAGAAGTGAGATTTTCTCTACTTCTATTTAAAAAAATATTTTTTTTTTTATTTAACTTTCTTTTAAAGGTATAAACAGAAATTTCTTTCTCTGGAAAAAAACTTTTTTTGTGTTTATCTAACAAAATTTTGAATTTTCCTCTTTTTTAAATTACTTTTCATTCTGTTGACAAATAAATTGTGTTTTTCAAAAATAATTATATTATAAAATAATGTAAGTCTTATTATTATTATGATAATAATTTTAACGAAAAGGCTCATCCGGTAAAATTACAAATAAGTAAATAAATTGTTA
>JUFY01035557.1:0-11970 GCA_001855655.1 Leptopilina clavipes
GAAATGATGGCAATTCACAAATAGTGAAGCTGAATATTGGAATGGACCACTCTTGTGGTTACTCCGATCACATGCCTTTTAAGCTGTGTGTTAACCGCAAACCATAAAGCGTTCTAGTGAATGTACCTGCCATACGATTCCAAGTATAGATGCCTAGTTTAAACTAAACTACGTTTATCGCTTTGTGGTCGAAGTCTCCAACTAGAAGTTAAAACCACTCCGCGAGAATGGTGTTACCACTGATATTAGCCAATCTGTCCTTTAATCCCCTTTTTGTACAACTAAATTCCAATTGTTTCACAAACTTTACATATACCTATCAAAAAGCAATTTAAAACAGTTTAAAAAATTGTAAAACCACTAATTTACATTAACTGTCAAATCACAGTATTTTTATCCAACTTTCTATTTTTACCAAATTAAAAATTTTTAACAAATTTTTTCCTCTTGTAGTAAAAGTAGAATTTTAGTATAAAATTCAATTAAAGAAATTTTAGAAAAAAGAATCATTACTAAAACAAATAGTAAAAATTTTACGAAAAATTAATGATAATTCTTACTAATTAATTATTGGCTCACTGTCCATTAATATTTAGATTCAGAGAAATAAAAACAAATATAATTTTTCATCTCTATTGTCTTTTCCTATTTCTAAAAATTCCAAGTGAATAAATTCCCCTACATCGATGGTTACTTAATCAAATGAAAAATATTTGTGAGCGGAAGCAATGTATTATGCAAGTAACCACTTAATCTTAACTCTCACACTTGGAGACACTCAAGGCGCGATGCCAAGTTTAAATCTAATGTTGAAGTCAAAATACGACATTTCTCACAAAAGCTCTTTTCATGCTTCATAAATTAAAATGATAACTCTCTCAATTACTTTTTGTCCAATTGTTGTCTCATTCATGCAAGTATATATACTCCACGTTACAATATCAACTGTTTGATATTTCCCCATTTTCCAATTCAATTTTAACGAGACAAGACAGTTACTTATCGATAAAAAAAATAAAAACATTATATACTTATCGAAAATCAGTCAAATTTAGCTTGTTAAAAAATCAAAATATCATATTCAAGAGATTTTTATAAGACCATTATCGTATTTAATTAATTGCATTAGAAAATACTGTAATGTTCTTTGAGTGTACTTTAAATAAGGAAAAAAGATTATTCGTTACAAATAATTGGATCATTATTAAATAGAGACATAAAGTAGAAAATTTGTTTATTTGAATAAAAATATTTTATTCGACTTCAAATAATATTTGCTCAGTTTAAATAAATATCCATTCCCCAATAAATAATTTAATAACCGGTTATTTTTACCGAATAATTTTTCTCTCTCCCATTTTTTATCTGTCTTACAAAAAAATATTGAAACGGTTCAGAATTATGACAGAATTGAAAAAAATAACTTATTAAGTTTTTAAATAATTAAAGTAAACTTTAGTCTTAGAAAATGTTTAAGGAAAACAAATTAATAATAGAAGACATAAATTTTAAAAGTGTCGAGAAAAACAAGATTAGAAAATTGACAGAGAAGATGTACCGCATAAATAGACATATGGTTTTAAGTAGTAAAAACTAGATATGAATTTTTGAGTAGTACTAACTCGTAATATAGGCAGACATTGTCTTTTAGTAGTAAAAACAAGACTTGTATGTCAGACGTAAAATTTTCAGTAGTACAAATCAATGTTGAAACTTTTCAGTACAATAAAAAAAGAAAATTTTCAAAATGTAAGTTTCGAAAATTAAGTTTATTGGCGCGTAAATACAAAAAAAATTTATTTAATTTAATTAATCAATTACTTGTCTGTTATCAAATAAATATTTACTTGAACCAAATAATTTAACATTTAATTGACTCAAAGAAAATTTATTTGATGCAAATAAATATGTATTTGACAACAGTAATCTATTATTTGATTCAAATACATTTTTACAGTGTAAAATTATTTTAATTATAATAATAATTATTATAATTATAATAATAATTATTATAATTATAATAATAATTATTATAATTATAATAATAATAATAATTATTATTATTATTATTATTATATGATAATTATTATTATATAATAATTAAAAGATATTTAATTATAAAAACCCTCTTTAAGAGGTGTTTTTATTATACTGTTTTCAATTTTCAATTATTATTATTATTAACAATATAATTATTTACCATCTACAAATAAAACATAGCATAATAGAATCGTGAAAAAGCCACTGATTCTTACATCCCAGCGACTCTATCTCGTTTACGAGTGAATTTTCATGCCATCTAGGCGGGAAAATACAAAAGTTTTGGCGCGAAATTCAAATTCAATAAAACAAGAAAACGAATTCTAATGAATTAAAAATCGAAAACCTCTATTATAACTAAAGAAACGTTCCCCTTAAAATTCATATTAGAAAAAAATCGTTCACTAATTAAAATTAGTGCAAATTTCCACTGATTTTTACCTATATTTCACTAAAACTAATAAAGAAAATTAGAACTACAAAATGAAACAGAATTTTCCGCAAAAAATTTATTTTACAATTTCTCTTTTTCTTTAGTAAACGTTTACTTTTACTAAAGATTACTTTTTACTAAATTTTACTTTCAACTAAAGTTTCACTGTTCACTTTAAAAAATTTTCACTAATTTTAATTACTGGATGACTTTTCACTAATTAAAATTCACAAAGTTCAAGGAAAAAATATTTCCTTAAAGAAGTGAACAAATAGAAATAGAAACAAAAAAATATTCCATTGAATAATGAAAACTTTTTTTTGCTTTCAGGTGTCACGTGAATATACAGTGATTCATCAAATGCAAGCAATCAATCCATATGGTGTTGCAATTGTTCCCAACAGAATTGGATTGCGAATACAAGCGGATGCAAAGCACCATGAACGTGGTCGCAGTGAAGTCAAAATTCGATGCATTGCAAAAGTGGGTTCGAAAAATTACGAGACCGAGAAGCGAGTTACAATTTATCAATTGGATAATCAAAGGCTGCGTGCAAGCGATTTACGTGGAGGTTCCTATTCAATTCGCGGTGAAATTGTCGCCGTTATCTTACCAATTTTCTTGGCATTAATTTCGACGTGACCTGTACAACAGGAAAATGCAATCAGTCGATTTCCCTTCTAGACAACGTGATGTCAGTATTATTATTATTATTATACTCGTTCACGTCGGTTCAGTGTCAGTCGTCCGATCCTTCGTATATATATATAAATATATATATTATATAAATACACAAGTTAACAAAAAAAAAAAAGAAGAAGAAGAAAGAAAGAAAAAGAAAACATTTAAAATTAAGAGTTATAAATTTGTAAATGACGCTCGAATGTAGAATGAATGTCACGTGTGTAAATGATACCATAAGCGTTTTACATGATGAGATAAGATTAAAATTTAAGACAATTATTTTTCAATATTCTAATTTATTTATTTATTTAATATTTATTTAATATTTTTATCAAATTTTTTCTAATTATAAATTTGTATACACGATTATCAATTTTTCTACCGAAATCAACGAATATAGAAAATTCATTTTTTGTACAAATATATTCAACTTAAGTTTTAGCAAAAAGTTTTTGTATTTAATATTTAGAATATTTTATAATTTATACAATCTAATTTTTTTTTTTCTTTCTTTTGAGAGAAAGAGAGAAAGTGATGAATTGATTCCATATCAAAGTGTGTCTTTTTCGGTAAAAATTTTGTCACTAATTATAAACCGATTATAGAATTATTATTCTTATTATTATTGTTATTGTAGCTATAAATAAATAAATATAATATATATACTTGGCTGGCAATAATTCTCGTCAAACAAAAAATTTCATTAAAAAAACGAATTATTCATCAATTATTCCAATGCATTTGGAAAATATTGTTAAAAGAGTTATTATTGCCATCCAATTTGTAAATAAATAAAACAAAACGAAAAAAAAGTAACAGAAAATGATTTTTCCAACGATCAATCTCATCGTGTATAAATATTTCAAAATCTCTGAAAGTTAGTCAATCATATTTATTACAAAACGCGGCCAACGTTTTTCTGTCAAATTGAAGGGATAAATTTGGGATAATTTTTTTTTTTGGAAAGTTTTAATCAAATTTTCCACCCTCCGAGTGAATTTAAATTTTCATTTATTAAAACAATATCAGGAGTTTAATTTTTCTCGTCTTTATGAAATGTAAATGCAGCGCATAATTTTCAACTTTGCGTTTAAAAAAACTGAATACGAAAACTTTTTTCCGTTTAAACATTTTTTTTAAACGCAAATTAAACTTTTAGAAAATAAATTTGTATTTTTAATTTTTTACAATTGAAAAATTGGACAAAAAAATTGGCGTTTAACTAAAAAAAAAAAAAGAGAAATTTTCCATCTCTTAAGGAGGATTGCTTCTTGACCTAAATGGACGTCTTGCCAGTGATTTCTTTATCTTTCTCTTCCTCTCATTCTATTTCTAAAGTCATCTTTTCTACTCGTGAAAATTATTTTCTGAAAATCCTGTCGCAGACACGACTCGTGGTCAAGTCAAGATGCGAAGTAGATGAATCAATAAGAAAGTCAGTCATGTCAAAACCATTACTCGATGTCCCACGAATGGAAGTTAAAGTGTTCGCACAAGACGGTAAAACGTTGGCCGGAAAACCGTGAAAGAATTCACGGATTCCGTTTTACAGTTCGCTCGGCTGCTCCTGACACTGAGACCGGAGATATAAAAGAATAAAATAGACAAGGGAGAAGTCGAGGTTTAAAACTTATGGAATGAGAAATAGACGTCAGTTAAAAACAGAGGAAAGTGAATTAATTTTAAAACTAGTAATATAGTTATAATCATACGAATAAAAAAAAATTATAATAAAAACGACACTGAAAACTGAGAAATGGAAAAAGGAGTATTGACAAAAAAAAAGGATCGACCTAAATAAAAATATTATTTTTAATTTAAAATTTGAAATTACACTCCAAATAATTATTCCATACTTTTTGTTTACTGCACTGAAAAAAATTTATTTTATCCAAATAATCGATTACTTTACCATTATATACTAAATATTTATTGATATCAAATAAAATTTTAATTTTATTCAAATTATATTCAAATTCAACTCAATTTGATTCAAATACAAAAATTATTATTTCACTTACAGTTTATTAGATTTAAAAAATAATTATTTTGGTCAGTAAATATTCATTTGACAATAGACAAGAAATCGCTTATTTGAATCAAATAAATATTTTTTTCAGTGTGAATTAAAATTTTTTTTCCTAAATTTCAATTTCTCTTTCGAATTATATAAATTTTCAATCTATTTTCCTCAAGATCGGGAGATATATAAATTTTTCAAGTAAATAACTGTGAGGAAAATTTTTTTCCTCTCAAAAAAACATTTTTATGGGAATGTATTTGTATTCAAGGGGAAATCTCCAAAAAATCGACCCTCTAATTGGTTCGGAAATAACATTTTTCCCCCTAAAGACTAAAAGGGTGGAATTCAGAAGGGTTATACACGATTTCGTTTACATTTCTCATTAATTTCGCCAATTTTGGTAATTTTCTCCCTCTTCTTAATGATCATAAGAGATCATTTTTCCCTAATTTCTGAAAAAAAACCTTCCTTTGTTTGGAATTTCAACCAAAAGTTAATTTTCCCAACAATAAATAAATTAATACGCAAACTGTTTCATTTTCTCCTTTTTCACATCTAAAAGTGTATCAATTTTTATTATTACAAAGCCGTAATCAACTAATTAGCATATTTTGTAAATTATTCAAACGTTGGAGTAGAGAAATAGAGGCGAAAAATTAGAGCACGAGAGATAAGAACACCAGCAAATATAATCGCAAAAATAAAAAAAGAATAAAATGGGGGGAAAAATGTGCAAAAATGAAATGCAAAAAATCGAAAATGTGTACATAGCTTGAAGAAAAAGAAGAAAGTCATAAAATGGAAAAAAGATGTACGTAAATGTAATAAAGAAAATGATAAAAAGTAGCAAGACATGAATAAAAATATATGTGACTTAACGCTACGACTGTGTCTCACTGCACATATCACACACCACCACCGACAAATTTTTCCTCTCGAAAAACTAATTTAAATGAAAAAATGAAAATACTCATCAAGACATTCCCACCGCGACAGAAGCAAAAAAAATGTACATCTCGTAAAATAACCGAACTCATAGTTCAAGTCCGTAAAAATTCCCACTAGATTAAGTGCCAAAAGAAACAAGATTTCTCTCTCCTAGGGGGAAAAGTAAGTGGACGAATTTTTTTCATCACGAAAGATGACATTTTCTTATAATCATCCTATTGTTCTTGCGCGCATATATACGAGAGCGTGTACAAGCAAAACAATGATTTTACCCTTTTTAAATGAAAACAGAGGCGTGGCAAAAAAAAAAAAAATCAGGGGTTAATGAGCAACTTTTTATGTCGAAAAAGCACACACCTATTAAATATAAGGGCAATTTATGCATCGCGCTGTACACGTTCGCAAATTACTACCGCGCTGTTATGAAGGTTCGTTGGGAGCTTTCAAGTTCTAACTAATAACATACGCGCTATATCGCTTCTGGCGACATGAAAAGTGAGCAAATTTATTATACCACTATATTTCGTAAAATGTCCTTATTATTTTCATTAAACATCAATTAGAAATTTTCACATTTCCCTTTTTCATTGACATTAAAAAAAAAAAAGAAAAATTTCCAAGTCAAATTTTTCAATTTCGACTAAAACGAGACGAGCAGTATAAAGAGTAGAATTTTCTTTCGTAAATTCCTAATTTTCCCTTTTTTCCAATCTTAAACTTTAATTGAAACAGCTTTAGATTTTTAATTCCATGAAAATGAATTGACATTTTTGTTAATTTCCAACCAATGACTATAATTTCTTTTTTTTTTACATAGAAATATGTAGAATTTGACCAAGAAATTATTTAAAAAACTTTATTTTTAATTAAAATTGATTAAAATTAATTAAAAGCAATCGTTATTCAATTCAACATTTTTATTTAAAAACGACAAAGTGATAAAATCAAATTTTATATTTATTTTTAATTGTTTATTAGTCAAACTTTAATTAACAGCAAAAAAAAGTCACTTATTACTGTATTTTAAATTAGTTAGAATTTTCATTATTTTCCTTTATTTTCAAATTTGAGCGTTAAATTGTTCTCTAATTAAATCTGAATTAAGGGAAAAAATGAAAACCAAAAAACAAAAAAGTAAAAATTACTATAAACGAATAGAAAAAATTAATAAACTGTACTGTAATAATTCTAATACCGTATAGGCAATATTACAATACAATTACCCACGGAAATGTAATAAAATTTCTCACAAACTCAATGATTATAATTTTTAAATATGCAAAATTAATTTATTATTACATTTTTAGAAATAATTATCACTTTAAAAATTTTTTAAATAAAATTCATTTGTTTATAATCCGTTATTAAAATTATCACATTAAAAAGTACAAATTTCATGTAATCTCGATTTAAATACCTAATTAATTAATTAGTTTTAAACACATAAATTAAAAAAACATTTTTATGAATGTAACTTCATGGAGCGAAAATTCGTTTGTAGTTTCAGAAAAAACATGATTTTTTTCGAAAAAAAAATTTCAAACATACTGCGGGGTAAAAAGTTAAAAAAAAAATTTTGAATTCAAAAGAACGAAACTAAACAACTCACTTAGAACTCATTTTAAAGTTAATTTTTAATTTTTTAGCCACAATAATAATAATAATACTAATAATAATAATAATCGACAACAAATGCTTCTGAAAATATTTTTCTTTCTCGACATTCTTCCAGGACCACTACATCGAAAAAAAAACTGTTAAATAACGAATACTCCTTTTACTGTTCTGCCTATATATTTATGTCATGAAACATTTTCTCCCGCCAACGTTTACCTTTTTCTTTCACTTCTTCATTACCTTATTCGTTTTTCAGGGAAATTTTATGACTATGTAATTAAACATCAAGCCAACAATATATACATATATATAAAAACTCAAGTAAGATCATTCTTAGAATTCCGTGTGTTTTTTTTTCTTTCATTTTTTAAAGGCGCCTCTCTTTTTTTATGTGAATTTAACTCGGTTGTAGCATTTTTTTTACCACTCTCGCAACTTGTTTTATAGTTCAATTATCAAGCTACGAACAATGTACAGATTGAAGCACTAAAAATTTCATTTCTGACATGCAGGCGATAAAGTACATCAGCCTTCGTGGAATACACCTTTTTCTCCATTTTTATTATTACCTTTTTTAATTTCTATGTAGAAAATCTCTGTCTGAAAGTTAAGTTTTCTTTTTATTTTGTCTGAAAAAAGAAACGAAAACAAAATATATTCTAGTGAAAATGTACACAAAGAGATTGTTTCTTTGACATTATTCTTGTCATTATTATTTTTTATTTTAGCCGGTCTCATTAAACTTTACCCGAGGAACACTTTTTGTTTTATAAACAATACGATTTTTTCTAAAAACAATCTTCTTGTCTTACAAATTTTTTTCGAAGAAAATTTCATTTCGGTTCGTTGCCCAGATAAAGAAAAATTTATAATTTTCCCAGTGATGTATTATTTATCAAACTAAAAATACACTGAAAAAATTTATTTAATTTAAATAAAACTTGTCTATTATCAAATAAATGTTTACTTGAATCAAATAATTTTTTTGACTCAAATAAACTTTATTTGATAAAGTAAAGTAAATAACTAAATCGTTATTTGGATCAAATAAATTTTTATCATTGTAAACTTGAAATTTGTTAATTCTTTTTAATTTTATCGGTTTCTTTTTAAAGTCTAAAAGCAATTAATGCATCCAAATTTAATTTATCAATTTGCAAAAAATAAAACTTAATCCCTTCTGGTAAAAATCGACAAAAAAAAATTATATATATATTTTCCAATAAATTCCAAGAAAAAATTATTTATCCAGTTGAATGTTAATTTTCTCTCCTAAATTTTCGTTTCTCTAAAAGCGGGAAAAAAATGCATGTAATTCCTGCGACCGATTTCCCATCGAATTCAAACGGTTTTTATTGACATTTTCGTAAGCAGAGTGCTTGATTTGAAATTTTCAACGGCGTTATTGACATTTTCGTAAGCAGAGTGCTTGATTTGAAATTTTCAACGGCGTGATCGATATTTCAATTTTACGGCTCGACGAACACAAAAAACATGCGCTTTTCGCCAGTCCATCCAAAAAGTAATCGGACTCTTTGTACTTTTCGGGTTTCCCTACACAGCCACGAGATCACTGTGAAATTCTATTTTCGTCCGGAATTCGTCACTTGACAACGAAATTGCTGTCGAGAACTTGCACAATTCCCGAACGAAACAAAGAGCGAATAAAGAGGACAATTGCTTTGCCTCCTTCAAAATCTTTTACGTGCAAAATATTTCACACAGTTATGTTTGAAATTTTTATAAAAGACGAAATTTCCACCTCCAAGAACAGAATACATTCCATTTTCTGTTTTAAAGGTAGAGGAAAACTGCTCTCGAAACGTTACGTTTTTATATACATAAAAGGAAAAATACGAAATTCCTCCAAGGAGAGTTAAATTCTTTTCCAAATCATTCATTCTCTAGGGAATATTTCCACAGAAAAAAGAAACTAACAAACAAATTTTGATTAAAGAAACTATTCAAAAGAAAGATTCAAAAATTAATTCAATTAAAAATTTTTTTTTGCCTTGTTTAATATTTTTCAAGTGGGAATTTTTTTGTGCGATAAATGTAAAAATTTGGGGATAGAAGCAAATTTTTAATACGAGGCAAAAAAAAAAGGAAAAAGAGATTAAAAGGAAAGGGAAAAAATGAAAATGAGATGGTACAAAAATTCAACATGCATGTGCACTTTGTGAAAGGGCATTAAGTATCGAAACTGTCAGTGAGAAAAATTCAATAAATCCTTTTTCCTGGCAAATCCTTTTTCTCAGTGTCTAGCAACGTTACGTTAGTACCTTATGGTTCTCACTATTTGCGCTATACTTCATGCCTGTCAGAAGGATCTGCTGCAGTCTTGAATTCAATAGGAAGTTGCGCCAGAGAGTATTAACAAATGACAAATCTTCTTCCAACTCGAGAAAACAACAAAAGATAACACAACTTTTCACGAACACATATTTCCGCTGTAGGGAAAAAAACACAAACACACACACACATTCTGTTATTTTATAATACCGTTTGGTCAAACGTCAACGAGATAAAGTTATACATTTTACAAAAACTGACTAAAAATGCTACAGAGTCCACGACTTTATGATAAGAAATAATATATGACAGTGTCTTTCATTTTTTTTTCAGTTTTTTCGAAATTTCATATTTTTCAAAAAGAGAAAAAAAAAGAAAAACAGGAAAAAAAAACATACGAGAGGAAATTTTTATTATTTATATACACACGAGTTTTGTGCATGAATATTTTATTATTTATACCGGAAAGGAAATACAATATTTCGTTTCTTGAATTCATTGTTTTTGTCGCATTTAAAAACCAGGATGCACTGTTCCTGGCACTTTTGTACATAAATATCCTGCGAGTATGAAGGGAGATTCATGGAAAATGATCAAAGTGAAAATAAAAAATTATAATTATCGGAAAGTTGATATGTAATTTAAAAAAAAAATGAATAAAGTGTATTTTAGCGAGTGATGAATTAATGACAATTTGTATTATAGTTTTCTAATTTATTCACTGTAAACTTAAAAGTATCAAATTGATACCAAAATTATCAAATTGATTCCAAATTTTTGGATCAAATTGATACTTTTTGTCTCAAATTGATACTTTTAAGTTTACAGTGTTTATAAAAGAAAAAATTTTTTACTTTTCGGGTATTCTTCCTTTCGTCATTCAATGTTTTCGAAAGAGAAAAATTTTTCCACAATATTGTATATTTGAAAAAAAAAATTTTTAATAAAATTCAATCTTATATTATAAGAAAAATATGTTCCTTGAAAAATAAAATTCAATCCTATTTTATAATTTACAGATTATACTAATTAGAATTAATTCATATTTGCTTGTTTAGAGTTTAATTTATTTACAAGTGATAAATGAATAATTGAAGAAAGCCCCAGAAGTAAATAATTTTTATAGTTAAAAAAAAAAAAAGAAAAACGAGGAATTGCGAAATTAATGAATTTATGTAATGATATTGCGAGAGAGAGAGAGAGAGAGAGAGAGAATATACTTCGTTTTGTCACACTCAATTATTTATCTTTAATGATAGTTATACGTGACGATTCCACAGACCACAAGAACATTAAAAAAATGATAAGAAGTAGAGAAATTTGCTGGTATGGAAAATATCGTGCAAAAAAAAATTGCAAAACGAAGGAAATTATTTTTTTTCCCTCGTTTCAAGCACGATATTTTTACATTGAGTATATATAATACTATGTGAATATACATTAAGCGACATATTATATAGATTATATTATAAAAAAAATACATTATAAATATTAAATATATTCATTGCAGATTTAAAGATTATATAAATATAGATAATAATGTGTTGTATATAATATATATTATAATTTACATTATATGATACATATTATGTAATATATACTTCACCTTATTATATACACATATATAATATATCGCGATAATGCCATTGTCATAAAGGTGTTTTGCAAATGAAATGATCAACATATTTTGTAGGCTAGTTTGCGTTTCTTTCTAACTATTATAATATATAAAAAAATTAAATTAAAAGAAAAAAGAGAAACACATTATTTTTTTTTTTGTTCGAGAAAAAGCGCGACGAAACGAAAGAAAAGTATGTGCATGTACCTGCGTGAGAATTGATATAGTCTCACAATTATAGTCGCATTGAAATAGAATTTTTATTCGAAATTATTATTATTATTATTAATATTATTATTACTATTATTATTATTA
>JUFY01035560.1:0-20101 GCA_001855655.1 Leptopilina clavipes
AATAATTTAGTTGGCTCTAAGACAAATATACGTTTATTTAACTCAAATAAATTATATTTGGTTCAAATAAAACATTTCTCTGGGTGATTATATACATTCGGGAGGGAATTTTAAAATTATGGCGGTATTTTTGTTTATACTTTATAAAATATTGTCAATGTCTGATATACAAACTGAACGAATTGGCAATTACTTGATCTTAATTGTTTTCTGTAAATTTTTAATGATTATTTTTTATATATGCACACTGTATGGAAAATAGTTTCGTTCAATAAATAAAATTAGCCATCAGTTTGGTTTAGTCTCTGATTATTATATTAATTCACTGTAAACTAAAAAGTATCAATTTGATACCAAAAGTATCAAATTGATCAAAAAATTTGGAATCAATTTGGAATCAATTTGATACTTTTGGAATCAATTTGATACTTTTGGTATCAATTTGATACTTTTAGGTTTACAGTATTGTTAAAATAGAATTGAAAGTAAAAATATAGAATTGAAAGTAAGTTTTTGTTTAAAAATAAAAAATTTGTTACAGGAACAACGGTATCGGTGAAAACGGAAGTGGGAACAACGGAACCGACATGTGCGGGCTGTGGTCTTGGGATAGTTGATCGGTTTTTAATGAGTGTGCGAGATGAAATGAGTGTTGACAGAAGTTATCACGAAGACTGCCTTTCTTGTTCCGCTTGCGGTACAATTCTAACGAAATCCTGCTTCATTCGAAATTTGAAACTTTATTGTCGTGCCGATTATGAACAAATATTTGGTGTCAAGTGCGCGAGATGTAGTATTATTATTGGTGGCAAGGACCTTGTGATGAGGGTGGCGGATTTAGTGTTTCATCTCAATTGTTTTGGATGCTACATGTGTGGGCAGCCACTTCCCACGGGGGCACATTTTATCCTTCGACAAAATCAACCTGTTTGCAGAAGAGACTTTGAACATGAAATGTACATCAATAGTCCACAAGGTACGTTTTAATAATAATTAAACATTTTTTTTACCAAATCAGTAAATAAAAAAAATTTTTATTAACTCTCCAAAGATTTTTATATATAAAAAAAAATTTTTCCAAACTCGAGCGAAAAATTTTGACAAATTTTATTGAAAATATACTTTTGAAATATAGGTTCTAATAATTATCTTCGTATGTTTTATATATATAAATATTAAAAAGCGTGGATAATTTTATTAGCCTGTCTATTCAAATAGAGACCGTTCTATAAATTGAAATTAGAATATGGAAAAAAAGCGAAAAATAAGGAATTATTTTAAAATATGTAAAATATTGATTGTTGATGTACAAAATTAATTGAGATATATAAAATGCAAAAGAATGAAAAAAGAAAAATAATCAAGGTGCGTGAATTACCGGGGAGGGGCGTTAAAGACAGGTCATCTTATTCATATACCCTTTCACTTTGATGACAACAATATTATATTATTTTGCATAAATAAATATAGTCAATTTTTCTTATTTGTTTTAAAATGTATAAAATTTTGTTTTTTTAATTTTTGTTACAATTTTCAAAAATTTTTTTTGTTTTAAAAAAAATTTTGCTATAAAAAGGAAACAGTATTTTTGCATTAAATAAATATTTTCTTTAAACGAACGTGTTTTTAGAATACAAAATAATTGTAATAAGCACGCTTATATACAAAAAGAATAATTATTATAATTAATAGAAACAAAAAAAAAAAGAAAAATTTAGATAAAAATTTGATATTTTTTGAAATGTTTTCTTACAAATGGCCCCAAGTATAAATGATGATACGGTGACCTGTCTTTTGTCTCAGATCGTTAATTGACGGGCCTTGATGACCGATGACATCATTTCGAGAGCAAGCCAGACATCAGCCTTCTTATGAAAGTCATCGGATACGAAAAATGATGCTTCTCTTGTTCCGTGAGTAACTCTGAATTCGAACAAGGACTTTTCAAAATAATAATAATAATAATAATAATAATATGAATTAGAAAATGAAATTTTTCAATTTTAGAACATTTTCAACTGATGCTCTAAAGAGTTTCTTTAAAGATAATATATATATTATAGTTTAATAAACATGTGTATAATACTGATGATGATGGTAATGATGATAATGAAGAAAAATAATATTAACAACAATAATAATATTAATATTGATAATAGTAATAATATTAATAATATGTAGTAATATTAATATTAACAATATAGCAATAATATTAACGTTAACAATATAGTGATAATATTAATATGAATAAGAATAATAATAAATATCTAAAATTGAAAATGTTATTGAGACAAAATTTTTTTTTGAATACAGATGACGAAGGATTGGACGAAGTGAGACCAAGGGATGGAAGGCGAGGACCTAAAAGACCAAGAACGATATTGACGTCGATGCAAAGACGTCAATTCAAAGCATCCTTCGAAGTTTCTCCTAAACCATGTAGAAAAGTTAGAGAAGCTCTCGCAAAAGATACTGGACTCAGTGTAAGAGTTGTTCAAGTTTGGTTTCAAAATCAACGTGCAAAAATGAAGAAACTTCAAAGGAAAGCAAAAACCGAATCCGGCTCCGATAAGGAGCCAAAAGAGGAAAGAAAAACTGAAAGTCCACACAGTGATCACAGTGAGTTTAATTGTAAATATATTTTTCTATTATATTTACAATTATTTTTACAAATAATTATATTATATGAAATTTTGGAAAAATGGTCCATTTTCTTTAGAGTTCAAATGGAATTTTTTTATTAAAAAAAAAAAAAAGAGGAAGAATGAACGAGTATTGAAAGTTATAGATTTTTTCTAATTGAGAAAAATTGAGCATTTTTTTTCTCTCTCTCTCTCTCTCTCTTTTTTACGTTTTTAGTCTGCGTTTGAGGATCCTCGGGAGGGCATTCACATTAAATAGGGAGGGAGGCTGGGATTTCTAGCCAACTATATCCCCAAGCAGTGTCCGGATAGATATTTTATTTACACTCAAAGCCCGTTATTGGTTTTTCCCCCTGCGTTTCCTCTAGCCTGCTGGCTTAGTACACAACGCGCTAAATAGAAGTACAGAGTCGAAAACGGTAATAATCCAACTCACCCGCCTGGCGATCAAATAAATGGCCATTAGTCACCTTTGGGAATGTTTAAGAAATTTAACTTTTCTCACATACATTACTTTCTGTTTTGTATGGAGAAATAAAATTTATTTTCGTTTACTAATTATATTTTCACCGCAGATAATTACTTTTCTTTTCTACAATGTAATATTTTATGTTTCTGTAACTTTTATGGAATAAATATTTTTTTCGAATAAATATTTTATTCAAATAAGTATTTTTTCGAATAAATATTTTTTTGAATAAGTATTTTTTCGAATAAATATTTTTTTGAATAAGTATTTTTTTGAATAAATATTTCTTTCGAATAATTATTTTTTCAAATAAGTATTTTTTTCGAATAAATATTTTTTTCGAATAAGTATTTTTTCAAATAAGTTTTTTTTCGAATAAATATTTTTTTAAAGGGTCAGAGAGTTTTTTTTTTTTTTTTAATAGTCAGAGAGAATGAAAATTAGTTGCTAAAATAGTAATAAACAATTTCTTTGATGTTGAGCGATATTGATTTTTAAATTTAGAAAATATTTTTTATTACTATTGTTACAGTGGAACCTTGATAAATTGGACAGGGTTTTCTTTCGAGTTATTGAGGTTCCACTGTAGTGTAATTTATTTATCATAGATCAAATATTATAATAGATATATTTATAGTAATACTATTATTTACATTACTAAATTACTAATAAATTATTACTATAAATAATTAATTAATTAATTATTTTTACTGCATTTGGCTAAATAATGTTTAATAAATAATAATAATAATAATAATAATAATTATAATTATAATAAATTTTGTTTAAAGGTCATTACATGAGTGCTTTGAACATGCGTGATGGAGAGTCATCTAATTTCTCATCTGCCACTCAGCCTCTTAATCCCAACAATCCTTATTCGCCCGATGGTAAATATTTTTTATAATTAACTGAATAATTTCACTATATATTTCACCTGAAGTCATTTTCAGAAAATTGGCATAATTTGAAGAAATTATTATATATTTTTAAAACAGAATTTTTCTATTTCCATGAATTTTTTTCTATTTGGTGCATTTAATTTTTACATTGAATTTGTATAGAAAAAATGATTTTCTGCTAAAAAATAAAATAAATATTATCAAAAAAAAAAAAATTGCTGGAATAAATTTTTATTTATGAATAAATAAATAATTAAAATAATTGAATTTTACATTTTCATCTCACTTGACGAAAAAACAAATGAAATGATTTTGGATAAAATATTATGGAATGAATCTTTAAAAAAAATGATTAAAATTACTTTTTATAGGAAATTTTATTCCATTATTAATATAATTGTTTATTTCATAAAAAAAAAATAAAAACTGTACCGGTAAATTAAAAAAGCGACTGAAATATTTTCTTTCTGTTTATATGATTCTTTTGTTTCACAGATAACTACCCAGTGCATTCGGGCGAGAGTTTCTGCAGCACTGATTTGTCCCTCGATGGAACAGAAGCTGGCTTTGAAATTGCAGAAAATGAAACCGGTGGCCCAGAAAGCAGTCATCAGGGAAGTTCTCATTCCCTTCATACAGGAACAACGCAAGAATCGCCTTCGTTGTCCCAAAGTTTACATGCAGCGATTAATAATCCCATTGACAAATTGTACATGATGAGTAACAATTATTTTAGTCCAAATCACGCATAATTTTACACAAATTTTAAATGTACATTACAATTTTAAATTCTAATTATTATACATATATAAATAATATAAATATTGCATTTTACACCAAAGAAGAAAAAAAATGAAAGAAATTTATTTTTATTTCCCGTTCTAATCTCATTATTATATATTGTTCCTTATTCGATAACAGGAATCGTTTATTGTTTATTATTTTTTATTTATGAATTACATTTTTTTTTCTTTATAAAAAGTGAGTAAAAATAATGATTATTAATCTATTTATAATATTATGATATATTTATATAACGAATATAATAATAAATTAAAGCATCGAGGTGATTCATGAGGTGTCATTAAGACAATATTATTATTTTTTACTCAAACTCTTTATTTTTGGAAAATGTTCCATATTTACTCGTTTCACTGTCATTTCGTATTTTAAATGATACAGTAAATCCTTGCGATGATTTTTATTCCTGTGTGTGATTCATGTCCGACTAATTATTATCCAGTTGCTGAAAATAAATTCAAGTGGAATTTGGAAAAGATTTGGAGAAAAAAAAATTTTATTCTGAAAGGTAATTCTATGTTATAAAATACTTTATTTATATAAATTATAAATTAATCCATGCTTTATGTGTTAAAATTTGTTCTTTTGTACTAAATTGACTTTATAATTTTAATAATTATACAGAAAAATACATAATAAATTTGTATTAATTGTAACATATTTTTTACTCTTCTTAATACTTTTGTTTTTCTTTTAGGAATTTTGCAAAAATCATTAAGGATCGAGGACAGTGTGCCATTGACTTTAGAGAAAAAATGTTACATGTTATATACATGAATGAAGGTAATAAATTTTTTTCACGTAGAACGTTAATTTGTTAAATTAATAAATTATAAATTATTATAAATTATCTATCGGTAAAAAACTTTATTTGTTTAGAAATTAATTTATTGGTTTATATTGAACGTATGAAGATTATTTATTTTCATTTATTTATTTTATTTGTTTTATATTTATTTTATAAAAATTAATACATTTTTATATAACGGTAAAAAACTTTATTTGTTCAGAAATATTAATTTATTGGTTTATATTGTACGTATGAATATTGTTTATTTATTTATTTTACATATTTATTTACTTACATATTTACTTTTTTTATTTTTTTCTATTTCTAATGTATGTATTTTTTTATTTTTACTAAACTTTACATAAATATTATAAGATTTTTTATGAGTAAAATTTTAGTTGATAAAATATATTTTATATATTTTACATCAAAGTTTTGAATTTAAACAAAGGAGGAATGATTATTATAAAAAATTGATAATTAAATATATTTTTCCATATATATTGAGAATCAATAAGAATTTTATTAATTAAAATTTTTTTGATATAATTATTTTATGAAAACACACTGAAAAAAGATTATTTGATTCAAATAATGAATTACTTGACTATTACCAAATAAATATTTAATCGTATTAAATAAATTTTATTTGAGTCAACTAAATTTGATTCAAATACAGAAATTATTACTTCACTTACAACTTGTTTGATTTAAATAAAAATTATTTGGTTCAAGTAAATATTTATTTGATAATAGTCAAGTAATTCATTATTTGAATCAAATAAATATTTTTTTCAGTGCAAGTAACAAAGGACTGAATTCGTCTTTAAAAAAATGTTGTTTATTATTAGTAAAAATGTGTGTTAAAATCAAATATATACATTTTTATTTAAGTTATTGCGCACGATGTTTAAATAGTAAATATTGTTTAGAGAGTGTTGCCATGTATTTAAACAAAGTGTTAAATTATACAATGAATTTACAAGAAGTATTCACGTTTGCATCCTGAGAACGTTATACTGCTAAAAAATGATCAAAGTGATTTATTATCACATTTTTTCTTCATCATCATCATATTCTTCTTCTTCTTCTTGCGTTAAATGATAACAAAACATCTGTATATTTAACAGACGTAGAAAGTCGACTATAAAAAAAAATACTATTTGCGTTAGTTTGCAAATAGATATTTAATATGTTAATTTGTTAAGTTAAATTCTGTAAATACAAAGTAATGGCATACAATAATGGAATGATTTTTAAAATATATAAAATATTTATATATTCATATCGCAGTTTCTTGATATTATTCAGGAAATTAAATGCATTGATATTAGATAAAATAATAATAATAAAGAAAAAACAGGGTCGTTTGTAAAGACAGAAAAACCTTCTTTGCATGTAAAGTATAAAGGAAAAAAATTTATATATGTCATTTCCTTTTACGTTCCTTTTTATTTTGCTTTCAAATTTTATTTTGATTACTGTCTTTTTTATTATTAATCATATTATTATTAAATCAGGTGAATAGTGTTTTAAAAAATTAAAAGATTTGAAATAAAAAAAATGTTGCAAAAAGAGAGAAATTCAACTAAATGAAAAATGTTTAATTGAAAAAATGTCCTACATTGAAAAACATTTTTTTTCTGATTAAAAACTGTTACTTTCATTGATTAAAAAAGAAACAAAATTTAAAGTTTATTATTTAACTAAATCTATTGTATTTTAGAAATAAATGTATATTTATTTGTTATACATTTTTTTTCTTTCTTGAAAAAGTTGATTAAAAAAATGAGTGAAATGGCAATTATAAATATACGGAAATGAGATAAAATATAGTATTTATGAAACAGATAAAAATTAATGCAGAAAATTTTAAACTGATTTTGTTTTAATTTCCGTTAAGGATAAGAAAATTCACAGTCAACAGCATCCTCTTTCTGTGGTGTATACGCAGTTGCGTAACGCGAAGCACATAAAAGAGTCGATTCGAGTAAAAGTGACAAGAGTTTATTGTTGAATTGAGGCGCTGCATGAGGTGCCATTAGGATAATATTATTATTTATTAGTTACAGTTTATTTATTTTTAAAAATGTTCAACACTGTTTACTTGTGAGTAACCAAAACATTTCATTGTCATTACATATGTATACAATTTAATTATAATCTCACCGAATTTTATTACATGTGCAAATTTTCAAAAAAAAAAAATATTTAGAAGTTTCTCTAATAATTATAGTTATGTTTAAAACATTATTTAATTTAATAACAATTTAATAATTAATAATATTTATAATAATATTATTAATTCAATAATAAATTAAACTGGCAAATATTTTTAATATAAAAATAGTTTATTAATAGGTATAAATGTTTATTTTTAAGAAAGAATTCATTTTTGTTTTTTATAATTTTTATATTTACAGATGAGGAAACATTATTCGTATGAAAATAATCATGTAATTTTTTTTTACCTTTTTAGAGTTTTTTTCGGATATTTAGTCACTGTTAGTTCATTCAAGATAATTGATGAAACGTCACTCGCAGTCGAAAGTAATGCAGAGAATAATATTTCGGATGTTTGTAAAACCAAAGAATGCTATACATTATGTAAGTTTATTATTCTAAATTATATATTTCAAAATTATTTTTTAAGTTTAAAAAAAAGTTAATTTAGTGTCTTTATTAACAATGAATGAATTATAATTAATTAAACTCAATCAAGAATCTAATATTAGATACAGCTAAGAAATTTGATACTTTATTTACCTTTTTTTTTAATTAAAAGCATTATTTTTATGAAAGAAACACAAAAATTATTTAATAGTTGAGAAGAAAAATTTTCAAAAAAATTGTTAAAATTAACAACAACAAAAATTTGTTTATAGAAAATGAATTAATGAGAGATATTTAGATATGCGAAAATATTATCTTCTTTTTTATTTGCTTATTTTTAAATATTGAATGTCGTTTATTGTTTCTAAATATACCTTAACAAAAAAATAATTTATGACAATTTTTAATATTTAATTAAAATTCATAAATTAATTAATTAAATTTAATTAAATAAATTGATTAATAAAATTAATTTTAATTAAATAAATTGATTAATAAAATTAATTTTAATTAAATGAATTGATTAATAAAATTAATTTTAATTTTTAATGTTTAATTTACGAATGATTGAAATGTTTTTAAGAACAATATATTTCTTGCAGCTGAATTAATTAAAAAAGGAATGAATGACACAGTAAATCCTTGCGATGATTTTTATTCCTATGTGTGCGGTTCATGGCCGACTAATTATCCGGTTCCTGAAGATAAATTCAAGTGGGATTTGGATTCAATGATTGAAGAAAAAATAAATATTATTCTAAAAGGTAATATTCTTTCGTGAATTTCGTGAAATTGAGTTTGAGAAAACGTTGGGGAACCATATTATAATGTGAATTAAAGATAAATTAATCTATGCTTTATGCGATTAATGTTGAATTATTTCTCTCTCAATTGAATTCCATTTTTCTTCATTTAATTTACAAAATTAATTTAAATTAATTAATTTTACCTTATTTTATAATTTTATAGATAAAATATGGTTTGAATTTTTTTGTGTGCCTATTGGTTTATTATTAATTAATTAATTAAATTGATTAATTAATTAATTTAATTGATTAATTAATTAATTTAATTAATTACCATCTTTTATCTTTTATTACTGGTTTGAAAAATAAGTTTCGCTTCAAATATTTTTATAATTTTATACATTAATTTGGAACATAAAAATATAATAAATTTAATGCTTGTAACTAGAAATATATACTTTTTTTTTAATTTCTTATTGTATTTTTTAGGAATTTTGCAAAAGCGATCAAGGACCGAGGACAGTGCGCTATTAGCTGTAGAGAAAAAATGGTTCAAGTCATGCATGGATGAAGGTGATCAGTTTTTTTCATTTAACACGTTAAATTCTTATATTTATATCCAATAAACGATTTAAATTTATATCTCACTAACTATTTGTTCTTCAGATTATTTCTTTTTTTTTTTACTGAAACTTATGTAGAACTTTTTTTTACATGCTTTTCTTACAGTACAGAAAAGAAAAATTGATTGTAAATACAAGCCATTTTTTTAATTGAACCAAGAAAATTTTTCTTTGTCTCAACTAATTTTTAAGAATAATTTAATCAAAGTTATCTCAAGTAAATATTTAAAAATACTTATTTTTAATTGATAACAAAAAGATTTATTAAGTGATGAGTCAAGCAAAATGTATTTATAAATTTATTTTTATAATATTTAACTATTGTGACTTATATTTTTAGAAAGAATTAACAAAAAAGGTTTGGAACCACTGAAGAATATTATTGAAAAAATCGGAGGTTGGCCAATAACAATGAATACAAGTACATGGGAAAAAAAGAGAATCACTTGGCAAAGTGTTGCTCAATATTATGCGAATATTGTTGGCGGATATAGTTTATTTAATATTGGAATTCAACCTGATTCAGAAAATTCCACAGTTCAAATAATCGTGGTAAGAATGTAATTAATCTTTTACGGTATAATAGCCTTGAGAGTATAAAGCAAAACATTTGAAAAATAAAAATGTCAATTAAAAAACAATAAAAAAAGACAATAATAAAAATAGTTTTTCTTTTGTTATGAAACAAGCAAAAAAAAATTCTATATTGTGATAATAATGATGAAGATGATAATATAATTATTATAAATTAAATTTTAGATTGATCAACCCGGTGACTCCCTGATTGAAACGCGAACTTACGGCGACAAAGAAAATAGTTTTCATTATAAAAAATTTATTTCATACAATTATAATTTCGATGATATTGATGAAGATAATAATGATGATGACGATGACGATGATAGTAAAGAAACTGACGATGCTGCAGTAAAATATGTAAGCCTTATACTTAAAATAGCTTTTGCTTATTCAGCATCCGCAGGAGGAAGTGAAAAAAATATCTTAGCTGATACCATCAATTTGTTAAAGTTTGAAGTATCCTTGAAAGAGGTAATATTCCCATTTTATATTTATACTATTTTATATTTATATAAAAATTAGAAATTCATCAATTAATAATTTTTTTTTTTCTTAGATTCAAACTCCTCCGGATAAAAAGGCCGATATGGATTTAGTAAATAATAAAATGCGAATTAGCGATTTTCAGAAATATTATAATCGTAAGAGACCTGGAATATCTAGTGGGAGGGTAAAATATTTTAATTATTTCTTGTTCAGTGTTTAAATTAATAATTATTATTGTTATTGTCAATTGATTTTAGATTAATTGGCTCGAAATGATTCAAGCCTTATTCAACAATACTGATGTTGTTATTGATGAATCAGAAGAAATAGCTCTACTCGATAAATCTTATATTGATAAATTGGTTCCACTTCTACAACGAACGCCTCAAAAAACCATTGGTGCGGAATAAAAAAGCAAAAAGCGGTTGTTTTTCGCTATCTTCATTAAATACAAAATACAAAGTGTGTTATATAATAATGAAGATGTATATAATTATTGTTTCAGTCAATTACATTCATTGGAGCTTTATAAGCGATGTGCTTAAATATTTAGACAAAACAACGAGACAATGGTTTTTGGAGACGGTCAACACTGCCATGGGTGTCACCAAAGAATCAGAAAGGTCCGTCAGACTTTAATTTTTTTTTTTTTAATATTTAACGTATACGGAAAATTTTAAAAACTGCACTGAAAAAAAATTTATTTGATTCAAATAAGGGAGAGTAAATAAATAAAAAAAATTATACTTGAATATTATCATATTTATTAGTATCAAATAAATTTTGAGTCAAATAAACTTTATCTGAATCAATTAAATGATATTCGCTTCAAATGCAAAAATTACTGATTCAATTACTGGTTAATTTGATTGAAATAAAAATTATTTGGTTCAAGTGAATATTTATTTGATAATTGTGAAGTAATTAATTACTTGGATCAAAGAAATTTTTTTTTCATTGTGGCAAAATTCGAATTATTAATTTTGAAATTCCTAGGTGGGAAGATTGTTTAAGTAATAATTGATTCAATTACTGAATAATTTGATTGAAATAAAAATTATTTGGTTCAAGTGAATATTTATTTGATAATTGTGAAGTAATTAATTACTGGGATTAAAGAAGTCATTAATTACTTGAATCAAATAAATTTTTTTTCATTGTGGCAAAATTCAAATTTTTAATTTTGAAATTCCTTTGTGGGAAAATTGTTTAAGTAATAATTGATTCAATTACTGGATAATTTGATTGAAATTGAATTTCAAAATTGAAATTATTTAGTTGAAGTAAATATGTTTTTTTGATAATAGTGAAGTTATTAATTACTTGAATCAAATAAATTTTTTTTTCATTGTGGCAAAATTCGAATTTTAAATTTTGATTTTTGAAATTCCTAGGTGGGAAGATTGTTTAAGTAATATGCCCTTAAAGGACGGAATGTCTATCGAATTCATTAAAAGTCAATTTCCTGATATGACGAAACAAACTGTAAGTTTTATTTTTTATTTACTGCGATAAAATTTCTGAATAAGTGCACAGTTAATAATTAATTATTTAATACAATATGAAATACAATACATTTATTTAATTATTTAATACAATATGAAATACAATACATTTATTTAATTATTTAATACAATATGAAATACAACTAGAAAATATGTCTAAAATAATTTTCTATTGATTTTTATTGTCTTAAGTAGAAAAAATGACTATTTTATTGACATAGGCGAAAGACATGGCTGAGGAAATCCGAAAAGAAATTGATACAGAAATTTCGCGTGCCAATTGGATGAATAGCGAAACGAAAAGTTTGGCAAGAAATAAACTCAAGTTAATGGAAGTTCTAATTGGTTATCCAGAATGGTATAAGTCAACAACTGATTTAAATGACTATTATGATGGGGTAAGAAATTTTTATCTGATTTTTGCAAGAAGATTTTTAAAATGAACATTTTTTTCGACAGCTTCAAATTGGTCCAGATTATTTTGAAAATGCAATGAATTATTTTAAATTTGTGATACGCAATTCAATCAAGGAATTTAGAGAACCATTCGATAAAGATCAGTAAGTAATTTCAATTTTTTTGGAAACTTTTGATAATTAGATTAGAATTTTTTAATTTCTAGATTAGAATTTTTCACTGTAAATTCAAAATTTGAATCTTACAGGTGGTTTATGTCACCAATTACACCAAATGCTTATTACCTTCCACCAACGAATACTTTAAGTAAGTAAATTTACGCTCATTTACATGAAGACATATTTTTCTTATTTGTTCGTTATTTTATTCATTTAAAAAAAAATTCGTATAAAGAAAAACATTTTTAGATTTTGAAAGATGTAAATAAATTATTTTATTAATATAATTTTCATTTAAAAGCTGTTCCAGCTGCACAGCTTTTAATTCCCATATTCCATGCGAATATACCAGAGTAAGTACTTTTATATTGTTTTTATTTTAACTTCTGGAAGATTTAAAATTTTTTTAAATTAAAAAAAATTTTCTAAAGACTTTTTCGAAGTTTATTTAAAACAATTTTTTATATTAGTATAACATAAAGGATAAATTTCATTCATTTCCGAATATTGAGAAAATGAAATATTGTCGCTTCATCTTTTTCAATTAAAAATAAAAATTAAAAATAAAATTAAAATTAAAATTAAAAATAAAAGTAAAAATTAAAATTAAAATTAAAAATAAAAGTAAAAATTAAAATTAAAATTAAAAATTAAATGTTTTAAAAAAACTTTTCTGGATATTTTAACAGTGCTTTAAATTATGGATCTGTGGGTTTTATCATTGGTCACGAAATGTCACATGGATTTGATGTCACTGGTATGTTTGTAAAGTTATTAATTATTATATTTAATTAGCTATTTTTTTTGTTGCCCTGATTACGTTACTTTATATTTTTTATTCTATTTTTAATTGTATTAAATTATTTTTACATGTTATTAAAATATATTTTATACATTTACATACATATATAAAATTTATAATATAGAATAAAATTATTAGGGCGAAAGTATGATGGAAATGGAAATGTCATTCCTTGGTGGTCAAACAAAATGATTCGTGAATATGAGAAGAAGGCTAAATGTTTCGTGGACCAATTTAATAACTATAATGTAATTGAAAAATAATTAATTAAAAGTTCAAGTCATGTGAATAGTAAAATATTCTTTTAAATAAATTTTGCATATTTTTTTTCCATGGAAATTAGGTAGATGGAAAATTAACTCAAGGGGAAAATATTGCTGATACTGCAGGTTTGAATGCAGCCTATGGAGCTTACATGCAAAAAATGAAGAATTACAAAATTAAAGATCAAATTTTACCAGGATTGGAAAATTTGGATTCAAATCAATTGTTTTTTGTTTCTTTCAGTATGGTAAGTTTTGAATGAAAGTTTTAAAAAATGTTGTCAATTTTTATATAATAGATGATGGAATTATCAATTTTACAATTTTACTTGAATGTATTTTAATAATTTTAATAATTTAATAATTTTAATAATTTAATAATTTTAATAATTTTAATAATTTAGTAATTTTAATAATTTAATAATTTTAATAATTTAATAATTTTAATATTATTTTAATAATAATTTCTTACTTATAAATTAAATAATTATATTTAATTTTAATACAGGGATTTTGTCAGAGTGCAACACCAAAATTTTTAGCAAAAGTTGAAACTGACGTTCACACAAAATCATCTGCCAGAATTAATGGAGCCGTGGCAAATGTCAAAGGATTTAAGGAAGCATTTAAATGTAGAAAAGACAAAAAATGCACACTATGGAGTTGATTAGTCTCAATTTCATCATTATCCTATAATATATAAATGAAAACTATAGAAAAAAAAGAAAGGAATTTGATACGCTAAATCAATGACAAAATAAATTTTTAAAAGTATTAATTTTTCATTATTAAATAAAAATTTTCATTTATAATTAAAATTGTACAATAATAATTTACGCAATTGTATATTTGTCATCTATTAAAGATAATTATTTGTTTTGTAACAAAAGTGCAGTTAAATATTTTAATTTATAGGAATGCATTTTGGAAAAAAAAATTTTACGCGGATAGAAACAGTTAATGTTATTCTTTTGTTATTTCCTTTAATAGAAATGAAATGATAATCTTCGTCGGGGGTTTTTTTTTTGAAAGATGTTTGATAAATTACTAATCATTCGTCAATATCTATCATTAATATAGTTTTAATTTAATAAACAGTATTAAATCAACTTGAAACTTGTGCAGATAATATTTATCTTACGTAATCAAAATGTGTATAAAAGAATTGAAAAAAATTTATATATTTTATTTGAAGAATGCTAATTATTGTTTGCTGATGTCTTAAAATGTTAAAATGTATTCAAAAATACGGTGTGCTTTATTTTTGAATTCTGATAAGTCATATATAAAATACAGTGATTCTTGAACGAATTAAACAGTTGTATATCGATAAGTTTACTGCCATATTTTAATGATAAAATAAAATTTTCGGTAATTAATTAATAATTTCGTTTTACTGGTAAAATATGTTGGTTAAATTTCTATTGTAAGTATAACTAACATTTTTCATAGTAATTTAGTAAATATATTCAATTAAAAATAATAATATTATCTGTATTAGATTTATATTTGATTAATTTGTAAATTGTAATTCGTATAAATTCAATTTTGTAATCATTTTGTAATTTGTACATTAAAAAAATGTTTTCAAGTTATTTTTAAATGTACTTTAATGAAAAATAATTCGTTAAATTTTAGAATTTCTTTTGCGTTTCTGATTGACGTCGAACTGTATGTTTTGGATAAAAGATATAATACTTGTAACACGGAAAAATGCAGAAATATGGGTACGTGTCATTTTTACACTAAGGAGAATTTTATTTAACTCTAATTTGATAAAATTTAATTAATCATTTAATAAATGTAATATTTATTTTTATGAAAAATATTTATTTAAATAATGATTATTTATTTATTTAATAAATGTAATATTTATTTTTATGAAAAATATTTATTTAAATAATGGTTATTTTACTAAATAAAAATTGCTTGAAGAAGAATTTAATTTTCTCAAATTTCTTCTTTGATGATAGTAATAATAATAATAATAATAAATTAATAATCAAGAAATCGATTATTTGCAAAGCAAATTTATTTCTTTGCTTAAAATTACTGTCAATGGGGAAAAAATTCATCTACCTTAGTTGTGCTGCCCAAAGTAAAAACCTAGTAAGTCGCATTTGCCATAAAGGCGAGCGTCCCTTAGCTTCGTTATTCGACTTTCGCTCTTATGGCAAATGCGACTTACTAGGTTTTTACTTTGGACAGCAGTTTTGTCAAATAATTAAATTTTTTGTCTCTGTGTTTTCCTTACAGTTTGGTAAAAGGAAAAAAAAATTGTATATTATTTTTTATTTATAGCAAATTTGATCATAAATAGTATGAATAAAACGGCAGATCCATGCAATAATTTTTATAACTATGCTTGTGGCTCATGGCCCATTAATTATCCCGTTCCTAAAGGCAAATTAACGTGGGATCTCGGTGAAAAAGTTACAAATAATATTCAGGCAGAATTGATAAGTAAATTTCTTTTTTTTAAATGTATATTATAAAAAAATAATTACTCTAAAAAATAATTACTTAAATAATTACTCAAATAGAATAAAAATAGAGAATTATTTATTGTTATTTTCTAATATATTTACTTTTCCTGTGTAAAGCAATATATATTAAAGAAACAATTTTTATTGGAACTTTATATAGAAATTTTGCAAGAAGAACCAAAATCTGAGGACAATGTTCCATTGTCTATAGAAAAGAAATTATTCAAAGCATGTATGAACGAAGGTTAGTAAATATTGGTATTATTTTTCCAAAATTTGGGTAAAATTTAAAGAATTTAATTACATTTATTTATTGTTTATATCTAAAAATGCGTCTAAAAACTGAATTGAGTGAAAAAAGGCTTTTTTCTAACTGAATTTTATTTAATTTTTTTTTCTTTAATTATAAAATTATAATTTATTTCATTATAAAATTAAAATATAATTTTTCTTGAAAAGAAAATTTCATCATTATTCATATATATAAATAATATTTTATTTACTAATCGAATTTTTCATTATTAGAGAGAATTGAACGAAAGGGAATAGAAGGAGTGTCGAAAATTATTGAAAGTTTGGGTGGTTGGCCAATTATTATGAATGATAATGATAATAACAAGTGGAATGAAAATGATTTCCCTTGGCAGAAAGTTGTGAAAGGTTTTTTGGAGAACAATATTGACAATCCTTTTTTTTCGATTGGTTTTTTGCCAGATACTAAAAATTCCAGTATTAAACGTATAAGCGTAAGAAAAATTTATTATCCTTTAAATCTATTTATGTGATTAATAAAAATACAATATTGCTTTTTATTTACAAAATAAAATAATCATAATGAATGTAACTTGTTTTTAATATAATGCATACATTTTTTAGTTGGATCAGACAGAAGAAAAGTTTCTTAAAAACCAGTTTACTGAGAGTCTGTTGAAATCATTAGAAACAGTTGATGACGAAGACACACCGTCAACATTTGAAATGTTTGCAATTTTTATGAAATTCCCATTGTTTTATGCAAACTCTTTAAACTATGATGTTGATCTTTTTACAATGGCTCCAAAAATTTTTGACCTGATGTTCTTTTTAAAAGAATTGAGCTCGGTAATGTGATTTTCTATTATGATAATAATAATAATTATTAATTATTAAAATATTAATTTTTAAAATAATTATTAATATATTAATAATTATTGACAATAATAATAATTATTATTATTATGAACTGTTAAAATATTAATGATTATAATGAATTGTTAAAATATTAATGATTATTAATAATTATTAAAATAGTAATAATTATTATAGTAATTATGGATAATAATTATAATAAGAATTATAATAATTATTATTATATAATAATTGTAAAATAATATAATAATATTATATAATAATAATTATCAAGTTATATTGTTATTAATAATAAAAATACTTGCTAGTGCAGGAAGAAAGTGAATAAAAGTATCACAACAATGAATATAGAAATTAATTAACTAAAATTAATTTTTAGATAAAATCTCCCCCTCGTGATAATGATATACTTGAATTGGAAAATAAACTTACTATCAGTGAATTCCAGCTCTATTACAATCGTAATAAAACTCAAAAAAGTACATCAAAGGTATGAAAAATAATTTACAATACCATTAAAATTTATATAAAAAGAAAATTTTTAACTATATAATAATAATTTAATTATATACTTATTTGTTTGTACTTTTATTTTACTTTTTTTCAATTTTATTATTTTCAATAGATAGACTGGCTAGAAATGATTCAATTGTACACAAGAGGAGGAAAAATTAATATTAACGGTTCTGAACCAATTTCCATTTACGGTGATAAATTATATTTTAAGAGATTATTTGATCTTTTAGAAAAATCATCTCATGAAAAAATTGGTAATTCAACAAATTTTAATGCAAAAACGTACAACATTTTTTTCTTTTGTTTCTAAATATTTTTTTATATATTATAGTTAATTTCTTACATTGGTATTTATTGTTATTCCAAATTGAGTATTTAAATAAAGATGCTAGAGAATTGAAGAAGGATTTTATGAAAGTTGCAACTGGAATTAGACCGGCACAAGAAGACAGGTTTATATAAAATACATCATATAAATAAAATTTATTGCGGAAAATTAAAAAAAAATATGTGTCTAAATCTAATTTTTTTTTTTTAAACTAATTTTTAGAAATAATTATACAACTTGTAATTATTTTCAGAACCGTAGAATGTGAGTCACAACAACTGTTAAAACATGCAGTTACAAAGGAATATTTAAAGAAAAATTTTCCTGAAAGTTTATCTTATTCTGTGAGTAGTGGTTATTATTTTTTTTTATCTTTTTTGTATTGAATCATTTTATTGATTTACTTTTTTAGGTTAAAGAAATAGCTAAAGATATTCGTAATGAAATTATTAATGAAATATTGAAAACAAATTTGATGGACGAGAAAACAAAATTATTGACTAAAGAAAAGTTAAATGCAATGAAACTACAGACCGTCCATCCTGATTTTTATGACAATGAAAAAGAGTTTAATAAATTTTATGATGGTGTAAGAAATTATATTAAAAAATTAAATTAAAAATTATATTAAAAATTAATTAATTTAATTTAAAAAAAATATATTTATAAAATTTTTTCTTTTTAAAATAGCTCGAAATCAGCGAGGATCATTTTGATAATATGATGAGAATCAATGAATTTGATCGAGTTGAGGATTTGAAGGCATTTAGGTTACCGTATAGAGGAAATGAGTATGTTTCACATATTTAATTATTACAGTTTTATTTTTTATTTTATAAATAAATAATTTTATATATTATTATTAATAAGTTTTAAAATTCATTTTTGCTTGTATTTTTTTGAATTTTTCCAATTAAAAAATGTTTTTTTTGCTTTTATTTTAATTTTTAATTTTATTTTAATTATAAAATATATAAATAAATATGTATTTTTTAAAAAATATATACATTGTTTATATATTTTATTATATGTATATTTTTTCAGATGGTTTATGGGACCTCTGATACCTAATGCTTATTACAATCCTTCTGGCAACAGTTTAAGTATGTAAAAAATTTTTTTTTAATTCATATTTAACTCCAAACTTCTGCTTATTTACGTACCTTAAGTTAAAGTTAAGCAAATGTGATGTAAATATAGTAAATGAAAAATTAATTAAAATTGAAAAATTTTTTCAATTAAAAAAATTAATAAAAAAATTTTGATTTTCATTTGCAGCTGTTCCAGCTGGAATGTTATTATATCCTACTTGTAACGCAAATATGGAGCTAATGTAAGTTGTGAATAATTATTAATTGTCGTGTATAAAATGACTATTAATAACTTGAAAAAAAACATATTTAAAATTTAACTTTTTGCTTATTAAAAAAGGTTAGCGAACTATGGTTCTGTTGGATTTATCATGGGACACGAAATGTCTCATGGATTTGATATGCAAGGTATTTATGATTAATGATAATGAGAATTTTTTTCACTTTTATTAAGATTGAAAATAAATATTTTTTTTTATTAATATCTGTTTTATTTATCAACAGGATACAAGTATGACAAAAATGGAAATGTTAATCCTTTGTGGCCTAAAGAAGTTGAGACTAAATTCAAGACAAGGGCTAATTGTTTCATAAAACAGTATAATAAATACGGGGTAAATTAATAATAATACTATATAATAATAATAATAATAATAATAATAATTTAATAATTTAATAATATATATATATAAAAAATATATAAATTATATTATAATATATTATATTTATAAATTAATAATTAAATAAAAAAAATAA
>JUFY01035563.1:7848-26849 GCA_001855655.1 Leptopilina clavipes
TTAATTATTTTTATTAATTTTAAATTAGTGTTATTATTGATAATATTTTTATTTCAGTATTAATATTCAATATCAAATAATCTAATGATTGTTTAAAATAAACGTTCGTTAAATTAATAATAATTATTAATTAAAACTCGTTTATGTCTAAGTAAAAAATATAAAATTTGGAATAATAATAATATTGTTATTAAATATCTAATGAATGTTTGAAATAAACGTTTGTTAAATTAATAATAATTATTGATTAATTTTGTTTATGTCTAAGTAAAAAATATTAAATTTGAAATAATAATAATAATAATATTGTTATTAAATAATCTAATGAATATTTAAAATAAACTTTCGTAAAATTAACAATTATTTATTATTCATTATTTCGTTTTCTGTCTAAGTAAAAAATATAATTTATTATTAAGAAATAATAGTGAAATAAAGGTTACAAAAATTTAATTTTCTCGATATGCGTCGAGTCTCTGACTTCAGGAAACTGCAAATATTTATCAATTAGTCTTTATTATTCTACCCTGTGCTTTAGACTATAAAAACTTGTAACTTTTTTTTGAGTATAGTATGGGTGCATGAATCGCGAAAAATGTGAATTATTACCTAAGAATTATTTTCTTTTTTTTAAGTTTGCTCGTTATTTTATTTTTTCTTTTTTTGAACACATTGGCACATTCAGCATTCATAACTTCTATAGGATTTTATAATATTTTATGCACCAAAAGATTAAAGGAACGAAAGTTTTTCTCTATGAAATAATTATAGAACAGAAGATTTTTAAAAATTCGTAACTGTTGATAAAAATCCATTTGACAAAACTTTTTATTTTTTGCAATTCAGCGTTCTTTCACATTTTTTTTTAAGACTAGAAATGACATTTTTCTTGACTTTTTGTTAAAAATATTAGTTGAATTTTTTTTCTGGTTCAATCTGATTTAATAAATATAATACTTTTTCACTTTAATGAGAACCAAAAAAAAATTGTTTTTTACTATATTGAAGAAATGAAATAATTTTTAATTCAAATTCAAGAAAAATGGCAATGAGTCCCTTTTTTTTGATTTACGAACTTTACTGACTCTTTGAGTTCCTGGGATTTTCCAATAATAAAAACGGAAGTTATAATAAATCGATTTGAAAAAATAATAGAATTTTCGGTTTTGAAAACCCAGGAACAAGTGTTTATCTTCTCTGAACATTCAACTTTATATATTTATCACTTTTTCCTCTTATAATCAGAGTATGGAATATATTAATTATTCATTCACGTAAATTTCTTCCGTGGATTAAAATACAACCGGGCGATATATCGAATCGAGTTTCAAATAAACAATTATTAAAACTGAAAACTCGAATCGTTTTAAATATTTTTTAACATTTCGAATTTACAAGATGGCTTTAAAAAAAATGGCACATGCTTTTTCATCTCTTATGCAGAACTCTAATTTCTACCGACGAATTTTCCAATCTTCGCGATTACTAATTACTCTACAATACATTGACTGTATTCTATTTTTTTTTACTATTTTTTAGATTCAAATCTCGATTCAAATCAAAATAAATAAAAATTGAAACATTTTGAATGATTCGGAAAATTTTCCTTTTTTTGTTGATTCAGTGCTTCGTTTTATTTTTGTAATAAAAAACGAAAAATGATTTTGAAAGGAGATTTTTTGGCTTATTAGATTAATAATAATAAATAAATCTAAGCGTTTACGGGTGGATCCATGGCGCAAATAATTGATTTAACAACACTTGCGGCGGCTAATGATGCATAAGGTTGCCATTCTTTGACACGCGATCCATCTTTATAGTCGGAAATACCGCGTACAACGGCAAAACTGTCGCGGCAATTGCCCAAAATACTTTCAACTACTGCGTCCATTTCACCATCAAAGGCAAGCGCTCCAAAGCGCGATGCAAATTTTTGTCGCAGCTGATCGTCCCGGGCGATTTGTCGACCGGAGGCAACTGGCGCTAAATGAATGCGAGCACAGCCATCCGTTCTAAAAACGTTTATATCAATTAATCAGCGGAAAATTGAAACATCTTTTCACATATTAGAGCCACTTAGTTCGATAAATTCAACAATTTTTTCTTATTCTCACCACAACTATTGATTCAATTAATTAATAGTTAAACATAATTTATATCATCAAAAATCGGAACGAATTTTCCTCTAAAAAAAAATTGTAGTTCTAGCAAAAAAAAAAGGGAGGAAATAAATTTTTTTTATTGAAAATTGATAATTTTACCGATTAAAAAAATTTTTTCCTTACCTTTAATTTGAAAATTTTTTTGTTACCTTAGATTTGTAGAATCTTGAGGAGCACTGGGATGTGCCACTTCGATCACGCCCTTGTCACCGATCGCCATGTATAATTTATCAGTTTCCGGTGGAGGTGCCTTAAAGTCATGTTCCGTTTGACTACCCAACGATTTTAATCCTTCCTCGACGTAAGTTTGCCAGGGTGGGTTTGAATTGTTCTCGGCCTGTTTAAAAATAAATTGCGGAAATGTTAACATTCTGGAACTAATGACCCTTTAGAATAATCTCACGAGTTGAATTCTTTTTTTAAACGAGTATTTAACCTTTTTTAAGTTACTAAATTTACCGTAAGTAAATTTAAAAATAATTTTTAAATAAAGTTTTTTTTTAAAAGTTTTTTTCATTTCTGAAAAATGAAATTCGTGAAAATTGAATTTTTCACCTGATTTTTCAAATTGGCGGCAATTTCCTGAAGACACAAATTCGATGGACAGTATTCTTTTGTTTCAAAATGGTAGTTGCCATTTTCGTTCATTTTTGCGCTCTCACAATAAACGTAGACGTATTGCTTATTGAGAGGTGTAGGATGAGAAATTACGACATCGCCTAATCTCACGTGTTTCACGTAATCCGTATAATGAGGAACACCACCGCCAACTCCGACGAGAAAAACAAAGTCCACCTTTTGAAACGTTCCTGAAAAAAAAAATTCGGATATTTTAATTTTTCTAATTCGTCGTCGAAAAATTATATAATAAAATTCTAATCATGGCAATTTTTTTTTAATACCTAATAAACGAGTCGTTGTATTCCCGGCAGCAGTCATTGCCTCTCTTGTGTGACCAACTGTTGGAAGTTTTGTGCAAACAATTCTGTGCGCTCCAATATTACCCAAAGTGTAAACATTCGATTCACCTGTAATTCGATGAAAATGAAAAATATTAAAAATTTGCAAACAAAAAAGAACATTTTTTTTCTAAATTATTAAAATTCGTGTATAATACACAAAAGTGAATTGTGCTGCTATCAGTGTTTTGGGTGTGATTTAAAAAAAAACTTCATTCAATGCGAGAAATGCGGAAATATTTTTTTTCTCTTTTGAAAATATACACAAAAAAGGGGAAGAAATTTTTCTGTGAAATGGAAAATTTTAATCCAGTGCCAATGATAATAATTTTTATTCACAAAACACGTGATATTTGAAATGTTGAATAAATGTGTAATATGAAAATGTGGATAAAATTACTCGTGAATAGATTTTTTTTTTTTTTTTGAGAAATAGATTTGCAATTTCGTGTAAACGTCAAAATCGTAAAATTCAAAAACACACAAACTCCCAGAAAAAACGAACAAAAGAAAGAAATGCATTTAAAAATAAATAGAAAATAATTTTCTCTTGGGGAAAAAAATTAACTAGACAAAATTGACGACAATGAAAAATTAAAAACACACATCAGGAAAGAGAGAGGAAAAAAAATGGGAAATAATCCAATATCCCAACCCAGCATCCTTGGACAGAAGCGATGATCAAGCTGTGACGTGAAGAACAACAAATTTTTCCAAAAGAAAAAACGGACAGAAAACATTTAAAACTTTTGTTACAAACTACTTTACCAAAACGGCAGGTTACTCGAGGTGTTCCTTCAGGTGCTTCGGGAGAATTCATCGAACCTAAAGTTTCATGCAAATATACAATAATAATGCCAATAAGCGTCAGTTTTCAAAAATTATTCAACCAAACATTGCACGCGTAAAATATCTTCTCTTCGAGAATATTTAGTAATTTTACGAAATTTTTATTTTAGAATAATATTGTTAATCGTTAAAAAGCCCTTAGGAAAAAAATTTCTTTCATGCTTTTTATTTTTTTTAAATTACCACGTGCATTGCTCGATTAAAATCCAATTTTAGTTTACAGCAAAATAAAAAAATTATAGATTTATCAATTTAGCTCTCTAAAAATATTATTCTACTGGGCAAAAAATTATTTACGTTAAGTAATTTTTTTCTTCTAAATTAGTTTATTAGAAAAGAAAATTAATTTTGAATTTGAAAAATGCAGAGAATTTTCGATCAGCGAATTAAAGATTAGGGATTATTTAGAATACTGGAAATTGTCACAAAAAAGAAGACAAAGAATAAATAATGATCAATAAATAATTTATAAATAAATATTTCTAAATTAGGAAAAATTCTCAAAAAGAATTTTCTTACCAACTGTTGTGTAACGAACAAATGTCTCTTTATTCTCAATCATTGAATCAACTGCCAATTTTTCGCAATATTGAGCCGTGATTATTGCAATTGTCGGTTGCTTTGAACTTGCCATCGTGGGCATTTGTTTCACCACCTGAAAAAAATGTTTATTAAAATATAAATGTTTATTATAGATATAATATATTGGGAAAAATGAAAATTAGAAAAAAAAATTGAAATAAAAATGAGAGAAAAGTGGAAAATCAAAAAAGGAATAATTAAAGATCGAAACGGAATTAAGAGAGAAAGAAAGGCAATTTTACTTTGACTTGAGTGTCTTGGTGAACGACTCTCGTAAAAGCTCCATGTTCCATAGCTTTTACGACTCCTTTTTCTTGTAATTCGATTAATTTTGCCTCAACTGCCGACGTCTCCCAGCCATGATCTCTAAAAATAGAAGAAGAAAGAAAATTAAATTATACAGAACTTTAAAAACTTGAGGAAAAAAATTATTTCGAATTTAATTAAATAGGATGAAACACATATTTAAAAATACAATAGTGATAACTTACTTGGCTAAATCAACAACAGTGACTGGATTTGGATAAGCTGATTCGATTAACTCGAGGACCTTCTCGACTGTGAGTTCAATTACTTGAAGAGACGCCTCGTCTGATGACACTGAGGAGCATTAGAAATAAAACGAAAATTAATATTATCCGTACAGGAAAATTATCAAATTTTTCCGAAATTATTCTCATTTTTCGAAACAAAAAAAAATCGGGTAATAAATATAAGAGTAAAAACATAATTTTTTATTAAAAAAAAAGTCGTAATCAAGGCGATTTTTTCAGCCGAAAGATAACAGCATTTTCTAAATTAATGAATTAAAAAATTAATGGAATTAAGATGCATAATCTACTAAATATATAAATAATGATCAATAAATAATTTAAATAAATATGAAGCCTTTGGAAAAAAGACATTAATAACAACTATCATTACATGAAACATTTCTACATTATATATTTTGTTTATTTTTCTTGTAAAAAAAAATGTGACTTGTGCTTTTGTTCTTTATTCACTAAACTGAAAAAAAAATTTATTTGATTCAAATAATGAATTGCTTGTCTATTATCAAATAAATTTTCACTCGAACCAAATAATTTTTTGATTTAAATCAAATTAAGTGTAATTGAATCAATAATTTCTGTATTTGAATCAAATACGATTTAATTGACTGAAATAAAATTTATTTGATACAAATAAATATTCATTTAAATCAAATAAACTGTAATTGAATCAATAATTTCTGTATTTGAGTCAAATACGATTTAATTGACTGAAATAAAATTTATTTGATACAAATAAATATTTATTTGATAATAGTCATTATTTGAATCAAATAAATTTTTTTTCCAGTGTATCCATTTGTCTAAAATTGTGTCGTGCAATTGTTCTAAACTTACTGGGTTTGATGTTGAATAACGAAACGGAAAAATGAAAAATAATCTTTATAGATCGACAAGTAAAATAAAAACAATTTTTTTTTCTACTTATATTATGAAAAAATGATAGGAAAAAAAAGTGGCTGACAATTTACAATTAAATATCTACTAATAATTAGAAAATAAAGAAGATGAAATGCAAATTTTGAATAAATTGAATCAACTTTTGTATTAATTTAAAGAAATGGTTAAAATCGGGGAAATATTTAGAGATTGTTTTTTTTTTTTGAAAATTGTATCATTGTTATTGGACTATGGATAAGAATGTGCAATTTATAACTGTGTTTTTGTTAAATCAATGTTGTTATGGTTACAGATCGAAATTACATTTGAATAGCGTTACCAACAATCACATTTCAAAAATGCAATGAACACTTTTAATAATTTTTCATCTCGATTCTTAAGATTTTAGAAACAAGAAAACGAAAATTGCAAAAGCAAAATAGCAAGTGGTCCATTTCTTTCTTTTTTCGCTTTGCTTTATTTTTCTCATCATTTCAAATGAAATTAATTCGAAAAAAAAAAATTATAAGATTTTGAGAAAAAAAGAAACAATTGGACGACACTAATGAAGCAAAAAATTAATTTTTGTCATTTTTGAAATATATCCTAACGAGAGAGAAAGAGAGAGGTATTATGAAACAGAAAAAAACTCGTGCACGTGTGTTTTTTTTCTAAAGCTGTTAAAAAACGAGTTTTACGCAAAATTCCTTGACCATTGAATGTTATTGTATTATTCCTATACTGTGTGCTTTTTTTTCTATTTTTTGAGTAAATGACAATCATCCTGTAAATGGTTAAAAAAAGACAACAAAACATGGCCAAAGAATGCTGAATTTTTTTTGTTTTGTTATACTATTGGCCGAACCTGATTCCCACATTGATTTCTCACGTTGAGGAAGTGTGAAGATTATATGACCACTTCGAGCTGCGAATAATACGAATACTATGAATATTTTATTTTTTTTGTTCCTTTTTCGGAAAAATATTATGAATTATGAAAAATCCATTAAGATGAACTGAAGAACAAGCCTCGAACTTTTTATAGTAGTAAATAAATTTCATTTACTTGGAATAAAATTTCCTTTTTTCCTTATAATTTTTTTTTTTTTTATTAAAACAGTTGAAAATTTTCGGGAAATATTTTTGAAAGATATAGAAGACGTTCGAGGCCTGAAAATGATGAATGAGATGATATGTTGCGGAAAAAAATAAATCTTATGAACAATTTTAAGAAAAAGGGGACAAGTTCAATTGACTCAATTAACTATTATGTAAAGAAAAATGAACCCCTTAATTGACATTGTCACACATTGGAGAAATTGAATTAACAAATAAGGTCAGAACTTTTTTTTTACCCTTTTTTTATTTCAAAAATTAAAAAGGATCAATGTCTTTTTCGAACTACAAAGTCTCGAGTTTCAATTTAAAAGCAAAAAGAAAACCAAAATGGAAATTTTAATTTGAAAAAATATGGGAATTTTTTTTTAAACAAATTTACTTTATTATATAGATTAAAAGGGAGATATTTCCATTTACGATTTCAATTCGATTTGCAAAAGTGATTTAATTCACTCTTGAGACGAATATACACATTGTGAAGCCTGGCGATTAAATGAATGAGCAATTTAGTTCAAATGGGCCTAATTTAATTAGAGATGACGACCCAGCTTTCTAAGAGACGTGAGCATGATGTTGCTTAACCACATAAACTCTCAATCGACACTCTTGAAAATGATAAAATTACAGAGCATTATAATATATGGTGCAGCAAAATCATTATAAGATTTATTGTCGAGCCTATTTTATCAAAAATTGATGCGATAGATGTGAGAAAAAAATTATACGATGAAACTGGATGATTTGAAAACAAAAACATTTCGAATTAAAATAATGAAAAGAATAATGATAATAATAATAAACACTCACGTGGTCGCGCTGGAAGATCTATTGGATCTTCGAGTTGTTTTAATTCAACTTCTAATTTTTGAACAGTTACATATTTGTGCTGCATAAGTTTCATTATTTTTTTTATAAAACCAACGTAATCTGAAGAAAAGCAAAAACAGAAAATTATTTTTAACTTTTTCACAAATTTTCTTCTTTTTCGTTATTCTTGGAAAAAAAATTTTTTTTCACTGACCTCTTGGAAATTCTTGAGGACTGACCAATTCACGAAAAAATTCTTGTGCAATGTGCGGCTGCTCCTGATCGGGTAGAGTTTTAACAAACCAAAATTGTAAAGTTCTCGATTCCTGAGTGTGTTTCCCAGTTTGTGCACTTACAAGAAACACTCGAAATTGAAGACAAAGATGGGCGGGATTTCCTATTCCGTTCATCACTGAAAAATAAATTTCATCAGTAATAAATAAATAGAAATAAATTATAATTATAATAATGTCAGAGAGAAACTATAATGATAATAGTAATCAACGTAATTAATAGTAATAATAATCAAAGTAATAACTAATAATAATAAAAATAATTAAAAGTAATTAAAAATAATAATAACAATAATAATAATAATAATAATAATAATAATAATATATTTACAAACTGGGGGGAAAATTTTCATTAATTAAAAATTACCATTCGCAGTTTGTTTATTGATAACGATCCCTTTGTGATCTCCTCCGGCAATATGAACATTTTTCTCATCACCGTTTTCTGATGGAGGATCCAATTCTTGCCGCTCGATCATTAACGTTGTTGAATTGGCAGTCTTGCCTTTTGGTGTCATCACAATATGTTCTGTTGAGAAAAAAAAAAATTAATATAATTACATTTTTTAATATTTTTGTCCAAAAAAAAAAATATATATATAGAAAATTTGCAAATCCAGTGAAACTAGAAAAAAAAATTTTAATTGGAAAGTATAATAATGATACATACATATATATATATATAAGGAAATAAGATAGCTTTATCTGTAATTTTATCACATATATGAGATAATTCCAGACTTTTTAAAAATATACTTGTGTCACATTAAGTCTATATCGATTACACAAATCAAGGTCACATTTTACCAGACTTTTGCCATACAATGATCGTGAATATTACAAATTAAGTCAAGTTTCTATTCGAATTGACAAATATTTTTTTAGGTGATCTTAAAAAAAAAAAAAAAGAAAAAAAAATGAAATATGTAGATAAGAAAATCTATTCGTTTACTAGTAAAACGTTTATGTATTTTTTGAATACATATTTAATTTTTTACAGTATCACGAGTTGCTTTTTTAATTATTTTGTAAATAAGTAAATAAAATAAGGAAAGAAAAAAATTAATAAATAGAATATTGTTTTAAAATTGTGACGAAATTTGATTTAAAAAAAATTGTTTTTAAAAACAGTTGATTTGTAATAGACACAACATTTTTTTTTGATTGTTTTTTGAAAAATTGACAAAATTTGTGAATAATAGTTTATAAATAGAGATGACTCATTGTTTCAATGCGATACATTAAGTTTTATATTGCGAATTTCTCGAGTGAATATCAAGTGCATATGGCACTTGTTTTGAAGATTTCTTTTTTTTTCTCCAAACAAAAAGAAGACAAAAATTCTTTTCATTTATCATTTATTTATTAAATTAATACCTTCTTGTCATATTATAAATAATAAAAAAAAAGTGAGTAATTTAAAACTTGATGAAAATTCTCGAAACTTATTTAAAAATAAGATAGAAAGAAAACGTGATTAATCTATAATTTATTTATTAATTGTTATTTTCATATAAAAAATTATAAACAAAAATTTGATATAATTAAATTTTATATTAAAAATAAATTACTTTTATTAATAAACACGATAACAAAGGAAGTACGTTTCACTAATTGCTATTGTTTCAATTTAATTACGTCTTTAAAACGAAGATAATAACTGACATAAAGAAAAAAGTAATTTAAGTTCTTCTTTTTTATGAGGTTGTTAAAATTGTTTTATTGAAAACAAATCGAATTTTTATTTTATTTTTTTTTATATTCTAATGCAATCATTTTACTGATAAAAATATTCAAAAAACCGAAACGTTAGTATGATAAATAAATAATTTAATAAAAAAAAATTTTCTTGTAAATATTCAAAAACATAACCAATAATTACCCAAAAAAAACTAGAAGAAATTTTTCAAGAATAAAAGAATTAAAAATAAATATTTTTATATATAAAAAAAAAATATTAAAGAAATAATTATCAGGAGAATTGTCCACCATTTTGGAAAAACCCTTTTTGCTTTGTTGCAAAATCTCCATCCCAGCACACAACAATATATAACCTCAAATTTGAATTTTTTTTTTCTCATTTTTTTGTCATTGACAGATGAAAAATAACAAATTTTCATAACTCACCAGTCTTTTTATTGTTCATTTTGATGGAATTTATTGTCCTTTATCAATTAAGACTTTGGTTTCTGTGATGAAAACACTGGAAAAGTGTATAAAGTAAAAAGATGCACTTTACTTTTGACAGATGGAACTTTTTTTTGTAAACAAAGAGACAACTTGACAGTTCGGCCGGCGAACAGTCACTGACAATTTTTCACACTTTTTCGCCTCCCCCACTGGATAACATACAATTATAGTTTCTCATAAATCGGCGCTCGTGCTTGTCAAACGGCAAGAGAATTGTTCTGATATTCCTCTCCTCTCTCCAACACAACGCGCGCCATTCGCGATTTTTTTTTCTTTTTTTTAGCGTCTATGGCGTCTGCTCCGTATAATACACTGGAGAAATGAGATCAAATTCTTTTTTTTCGATGTATTACGGTACTTGAAAGACTTGAACGACAGTAAGATCGATACATTAGTTCCGTATTGAAACAGTTTTATTTCTATTTATGACTCAGATCACGTTTCATCAGAAATAAATTAATATTTAAATGCAAATGTCCCAGGGACGTCACTATATGTCTAAAAAAAATTTTTTTCATGAAACATGATTTTTATTATTATTCTTTTTCTTCTTTTGTTTTTTACAAATTCTGCAATTTATTTTTTTTAAATATTGTTTAAGATATGTTTTCCTGAAATTAAAATAAATGAAACGGTGTTTTTTATTTTAAAAAAAATTGGAGATACGCCCCTGTGACAATTAACGTATTATTTTAAAAACAATTTTCGGGGATTACCCGAATCTTCTTTTTTATTTTATTATTTTACTTTTGTTAGTTATTATAATAATAGTAAAATTTATCAAATAAGGAACTTTAATTTAACTCTCTTGGTTATAAAGAAAAATTATTTCTGTTAAATAAAGCGAATTATTAATTAACAATCTTCAATTTTTTAATTTTTGAAAAATACAAAAAATCCGCGAAAGTAAAATAAATCAAATAAAATTCGAAATAAAATTAGCAATTAGTGGAAATTAATTGTAAAAAAAAATTATAATAAATTTCTTAAAACTAAAGTAAATAAAATTGTAAATTTAGAATTGCCGTTATTTATTTTAGTACTTTGTATATAAGAGGGAAGTTTTAATTTAACTTCAAAATTTCGATACATTGTTCTCTTCTAAAACAATAGTCTAAACGCAGTAGACCAGAACCAAGTTTCCTCAATGCCTTAATTAGGCGTTAAATTGCTTGTTCCCCTATTTGGTGATTAGATCGCATTGTGAAACATAAACGCATCTTTCCTTGATCCACTTTTAATTTATCAGAAGACAGAAAAAGAAAAAACTAAAAAAAAAGACACACACAACAAATCCTTCAGCTAAGAAATCTCTATTGCGCCAATAAATTTATTTCACTCCATTTCATACAACTTTTACAAACATCATATTATAGAAGCAATATAAAAAAAAACACAGTATTAAAATCCAGAAAAAATATACAAAGAAACTTATTGCTAAAATATGTATTTCGATTTCAAATTGAATTTTCATATCCTTTATTAATTAAAATTCCCCAATTATCTAAAAAAAAAAAACTTCGTCATTCGATGTTAATTAAATAATTAATATGAATAATCAATTAAAAGAACATTTAATAAAATGTAAAAATTAACCATCAAAGAAATCTTAAATATTTCAGAAATAATTATTATACATTGTAAATTACAGTCGGGTTTTTTTCTTTCACATCTTGCCTCGCAATGCTTTCGACAATGAGCACAATATGCAAAAATTTCTATATATTTATGTATTAATATTTATATGTACACATGAAGCGTGATTATTATTGAAATTCGTCAAAAAAATTTTACCAAGCAAACTAAGCAATATTTACTTCTCGATCGAATTTTACGAAAGTTTAAAAAAAAAAAATATTCATGAAAATATAAAATATGTTCTTCTTTTATTGCTCGTAAACATGATAAAAAAAGAATTGGGTTTAAAAAAAAACTATTAACAATAATATGAAATGAAAAATTAACACACGAATTATTTGATAATGTTAAATTAAAGAAAAAACATAAAATTAATATATTTCATTATTAATGGACGAATAAGTTAGTTTTGTTAATGTAACAAATCTCCTCATGGTTCAATGGAAATGTAACTCAATAATATTATTGTGAGAATTTTAAAAATCACAGTGAAAGATTAAACAAAAATTTCGATCGAGTCGCATTGCTTTTTAAGTTTTGAATTATTGGATTTATCTCATTGGCATTGACGACATGGATGACATTGAAGTCAATGAGGATGGACCGGAACTTAAATTTAACTTGTCCAATTCCTCGTCTGCCTTGTTGTTCTTCAAATCCTGTTGCGTGTACAAGAATTTGTTCCATTCATCCATTCTCGGATGGGCCAAATGCTGAAAACGTGGAAATTTATTAATTATTATGTTCTATTTTCTTTTCTTTTTTATTTTATTTTCTTTTATATTTTATTTTCTATTCTATTTTCTTTTCTATTCTATTTTCTTTTCTATTTTATTTTATATTCTATTTTCTTTTCTATATTATTTTATTTGATATTTTATTTTCTATTTTATTTTCTATATTATTTTATTTGCTTTTCTATTTTATTGGTTTTTATATTTTATTTTCTGCTTTATGTTATTTGCTTTTCTATTCTTTTTTGCTTCCTCGTGGAGGAAGCTTTGTATATTTTTTCTTTGTTATTCTATTCCTTCTAATAATAATTGTCATCTATTTGAAAAAAATTGATGGACTTTTTCTTACTTCTGCAACATCATAAACCCAAATTCTTCCAGAATCGTCGCCAACAGTGACGTGAAATCCGCTTGGCATCCATGAGACTCGATTCAAAGCGGGACAACCATCGACAATGACACTAGCGGCTGGAACTTCCGTGTCCTGATTCAAATTCCATAAATCAAGTCGTCCTGAATCATCGACAACAGCAAATAAAGCTGGATGCGTCGGAGACCATGCGACATCATAAACATAATCTCCATTATGCTCGAACGAATAAAGTGGTTTATTCTCCTTCAAACTCCAAAGTTTAATTGTCCAATCGATCGATGACGTGAGGAACAAATGAGAAAAGTCAATTCCACCCTGAACGGCGTGGGCATCGATTCCCGTCACTGGACCCTGATGACCTTCATACATCTCCGTCACTCCGGCTTTCGTTCCATGACGACACGCTACAAAAAATTATTCATTTTTTCATTCATTTCCATTTTTACTAATAGAAATTGTTTTTTTTTCAGATTTGTCATCTTTCGGACACTTACCGGAATAGACCATTCCGTCCTCGCTTCCAACAACGAAATTATTCACATCGCCGTGTGGAAATGCAAGACACGTGACTGCAATTGATTTTGATTGTTTCGCTTGTAATTCAAGTTTCTCCTGTGGCTGAGAGAGCATATCCAAACTCCAGGAACACATTTTCCCATCAGTCGATATGCTGATTAAATTGTGAGCGTTTTGCGTACCAACTACGCTTAAACAATAAACTGGATGCTGCAAAAAAACAGATTTATTTTTTTTATTTAATTTTTTAGAAGTTTAGAAATTTAATTATATATTTTTAGATAAAATACCGTGTGAGCGCTCGCTGATAATGGCGTGCGCTGTATTGGTGTCCTCTTTTGCACTCTATTATCCCAGAGGACAATTTGTCCCGAGTACGTTCCTCCTAATATTAAATTTGGATGAAATCGAGCGAATGTCGTCGACATCACGGGCGATTGACAATGAAATATAAATTCAGGTGTTGTTTTCTTAAATTTCGTGTTCCAAATTAAGCATACGCCATCGGGATCATTTGGACTTTCGTCATTATTGTGATAAGAAGCGGCCAATAATTCTGGAAATTGTGGCGACCAATCCATCGATGTAACACAACGATTTCGCGACCAACGTTCACAATAGAAGGATCTGTTTAGCCACAGACGCTGATGACTCTTTTCGTCCCTGAAAATTTTACAGAAAAAAAATTAATATTGAAACTAAAATTAATATTGAAATTAGAAATTATTGAAACTAAAATTAATGTTGAAACAAAAATTAATATTGAAATTAAAATCGAGGATAAAATTATACAATATATAGAAAAATGCCCCACATTCCATCATCTCCGTCCATTGTTCCCGTGTAATCCGTGTAAATATCGACCGATTCGCCCAGGGCCCTTTCGACAATTCTGCTTGTCCGGTCGAGAAAACGTTGAAAATCTTCCGATAAAATTAACATCTGCTTCTCCTCCTCACTGAGTTCTCTCACTGAAATATATTATCAAAGAATTATTAATTTTCTTTTTTCCAAATGGGCATAAAATTATAGATAAAAAAAATAATGATAAAATATATAAATGTACCTTCTTTGGATTTCTCCTTTTCCTTTTCCTGTTCGACCTGTGTGACTGCTGGCTGAACTTCCTTAACCTGGGGCAATCCATGGGGCAGTATCCCGGGTGGTAATTTGCTCTGGAAACCGTCGAGGTGCGGCAAACTGTTCTCCTCGTCCTCGGCTTGGCCATCATCATATGTCAAAACTGTGGTGAATAAGCTGGTCCCGCAACAAATACCCTAACTTTGCCACGACACTACACTACTTTTTCCCTAACGACTATTTTTCAATTTTTCTTTTTTCCAAATTCAAATCTAAATCCTACATATTGATTTTTCTTTAAACTGCCTATTTATCTAATTTTTCAATCTACATGATTTTTTTTTATTTAAATCATTACTGGGTTTCCAATATGTAAATTTTCTCATTGTATAAGGAAAGTTTTTGGCTAAATAATTTTTGGAAATAAATATTTTTTGGTCATTTCTAACTTGAGGTTGGAAAAATTTTTTCAATCACGGAACAAATATTTATCAATTCTTCTCCAAAAAGTGATTTTGAATAAAATATTATTTATAAAGAAATTTATATAATTTATATATAGTTTTTATTTTTCAAAATTTATATCTAATATTTGCTATATTGGAAAAATTTATATATATGGAATCCCAATTTGGGAAAATCGTTATAATTTAAGAAAAAAAAAAAAGTTAACATGCCAAGAAAAAATACAAACAAAATATATAAATAAATAATTCTTACGCATTAAATACACAACAAGTATCACAACATTAATGGAAAAAAATTTCATCAACAGAAATAGGTAATTTTTTGGGGAAAAAAAATTTTTTATAAACAAAAGCACTTGGTATGCAAATATTTCAAGCAAATTTGCGTATAAAAAGTAACTCATTTAAAAGCCAATAGCTTCTTTTTTTTTGTTTTGAAAAAAAGCGTCACAAAAATCATGCTACCAAGTCTATTTTGGAAAAAAGGGGACAAATTTCCGAAAAATTAAATAAATAAATGTAAAAAAAATTGAAAGTTGAATTAAATTTAAAATATTGAAAATTACGATAAATCTGAATCCAAAATAAATAAATAAATTTAAAAATATTATTGAAAAAATAAATTTAATTTAGAAAAAAACTATAAAGGGATAATAATTTAATAAAATGAAACAATAAATAAAATTAAAAATTAAAATATCAACAAAATGTTAATAATATTGGTAAAAATCAATAATAAAATACAAAAATTGACAACTTTTTTTTTCGTGAGGACATGCAATCAGGATTAGTTGTGCACGTAAAAGATATTTATATTTCATAATATAAAAAAAGGAAAAAAATTGTTATAAATTAAATCTTTTACATTCTCTCTCCACCCTTTATTGTCGAGTACTTCTTTTTTTTCCTCGAAACTATTCAAAAATTTTGTTCTAAAAACTTTTTTAATCAAATGTTTTCAATTCGAGAAATTTTTTGTTTGTCTTATTTTCAACAAATTAAATAAAAAATAATAATTAAAAATAAAAATCAATAATAATATTTATACGACAAATTAAAAAAATATATAAATTTACGGAATAAAATTATTATCTAGTTTTTTTTTGTATATGTTAAAAAAGAATAAAATATTATTAAAAAGAATATAATTGGAAAATAATTTGAGAAAAAAAATTTTTTTAATTAATAACGCAGCTTCCTGAGCCTCATGCACCAATGGAAAAAAATAGTATTTGGGTACTAAAGAAAAAATATATAAAGAGACTAAATAAGAAGCATTCTAAAAGATATTCAACACAAACAGTTGCATTTTAAATTGAAAAAAAATTTTCTAGCTTTGTAATAACTACATTTTTTTCTACGTGATTAATTTTTTTGTATAGAGAGATTATTTAATTTAAAAAAAAAAATATGTGAGGAATTTTTTTCTACGTTTCTCAATGCATCTAAATAATTTTTTTTTTCGTTACTTGAGAATAATATTATTGAAGGAGGAATTTAAAGAGTGCAAATTGAAATTAAAGGCGAATCAAGAATCAAGGCCAGATAAGATCACCTACCTGTAAACTCGTCCTCCCATTCTAAACCAGGATTTAGATTGTACTCGTCTTGAAGGAAGGAAAAGAAAATGTCGATAAGTTAATTTTTTTTTTCAGTAACTCTCAAATATAAAATCCAAAATCAGAGGAAAACTATCGCTGCATATTTTTCAATTTGTCATTTAATGGAAAGAATTTTTTTCTTCTTCTTAATTTTAATTCCAAATATGAGAAAAATTGAAAAAAAAAATTTTTAGATTTCCTTTGTTATTAATTTTTAATATTTAATAATATATTCAAAAGTAAAAAAGAAATTGGAAAATTTTTACAAGAATTCTTTATTTGATAATTTTTTTTCTTTACTGACAATATAATTTATTTATTTAAAGTAAAAAATTCGAAAAAATTACATCGAATAAATTGAAATAAAGTAAAAATGTTATCAAATTAAATTCGTTGAATCTAAAAAAAATAATTTTCTGTGTTTTTTTTTTTTATCAATGAAACGATAGTCGACCAGAGAATTTGGAATAAAATTGTCAATAGTCAGTGCTAAATATCTAACTACGTGCAGAACGTTTCCCCTGTAAAGCGATTATTAGCATTTTCATCCCAAAAAGTCAGCTCATTGCAAACTCCCAAGAAATCGGTTAATAAAGCTTTATTTTTATTTCCTTTTTTTTTAGCTATTAGCGAAATAAAATTTTCCTCTCCACCATTTATATTTGCAAAAAAAAATTGATACATTAATTTTTGCCGATTAAAAAAATTTGTTAGTTTGCTTTTTGTTTTATTTTGTTTTTTCTTAGTTTTCAAAGCTCGAGTTTATTTTTTAGGCTCAGTCTTTGAAAAACAAAGGATGGAATAAGCCAAACAGAAAAAAATAAAGAAACAAAAATAGGAAGGCAAAAGCGAAGGATGCATGAAACTCTGACATCTGGTTGGAAAAATATTCACAAGAAATTCTTTTCAATTAATTAATTTTCCTTTCTTTCTTTTTCATTTTCTGACTAATTTTTTTTCAATTTCCATTAATTTGGAATAAAATTAAATAAAAAGATTTTCTAAAAATTTGATTTCAGAAAAGAATCTTTTCTTTAAATTTTTTGAGACAAAGAAAGCAGTCAAAATACCTCAAAAGTTCTTCATTTAAAAAGATTTATTTTAGATAGTATTTCTTTTGTTTGAAAAATTTGAAAGAGAAGAAAATATCAACAATTTACACCATTGTGAGTAAAAAAACAAAGGGGAAAAAATAAGTCCCAACACCTTGAATTTACAGTCCCATTAAAAAAAAAAATAATAAAAAAAAACCAATTTGAGAACTCTGGAAGGTGCGTTAAGTTGTGACAAGATTTGCCAATGGAGACATTTTATTTTTGCAACTTACACCTGTAAAAATTTCGTCAATTAAATCTATTTATGAAAAAAAAAAAATTTATAAAAAACATTTTTTATAAAAATTTTTTTTTTATTTTCTTTTTATTTTCTTTTATTGGAGAATTGATAAATTTGTTTCCAGATGTATCGAAGGATTGTGGATTAATATTGTAAATGTGGTGAGAAAAAAAAATGATTGGAGAAGTTTTTGATAAAATAAAAATAAAATAAATAATTAACAAAAAAATTGCTTATACGATTTTTCTGTTTTTGTGAAAAATAAAAAAAAAGGATAAAGAAATAGAGATAAATAACGACAGAGCCCAAGATTTTTTCTCGAAAAAAATTTGGGTGGAGAGTATTAAAATTATATTCTCTCTTTTCTTTGACAAAAAGAAAAAATTGATTTCAATCCTATTTGCAATTTATTAATTTCTATTTAGACAAAATTTATATATATTTTTTTTTGTAATTTTAACGTTGGTAGCTAATCTCATGACTCATGAAAATTTTCCTCCATTATTATTTTTACAGTGGAAAAGAAATTCTATATGTGATCTTTTTTGTGCAAAGTGCAGAAATTTTTTTAAATATTCAGGTGCAAACCTATTTCACTATTTTAGGGGGAAAAAAAAATTTACTTTTCTTTCTTTTTTAATTTTCATTGATGAAAGCTCTATTGTTGTTTAATTTCTAAACACTATTTTTTATTTTTTTTATTTTTATTTCTCGAATTACTAAATCTACTAACTTTTTTTGTCCCATTTCATGTTATTAATCGAGAGAGTAAGTTTAAAAAAATACTAAATAAAATTTAAGAAAAAAAAAAAAAACATTGAAAGAATAATTTATTCTAAAACGAGCCTAATTTTTTTTTTTTTTTT
>JUFY01035563.1:26869-49227 GCA_001855655.1 Leptopilina clavipes
TTTTTTTTTTTTTTTTTTGGTGGAAACCAAGAGAAATTATAACTTACCGTAATAGTCGAATGCATGAGCTGAAGAGGGGAGGGAAAAAATCGCACTTAGTTACAATTTGATACAAACATGTTAAACTAAAAATTACCTCTCTAAATTCAGAACATTTCCTTTTTGATTTTATAATAAAATTTTTAATTGCCGAGAATTTTTTTTCACAAAAATTGAAACAGAAAATTTTTTGTTAATCAAAATAGAGTTTATATAATTAAATAAAATTTTAATTCCAATGGAATATGTTGAATTATTTTTTTTTTATTCAATTCAAAAAATGAATGAATAAATAAAAATAAGTAAAAAATGAAATAAAAAAATAATTGTAACAATATAAAATAAATAAAAAAAATAAATAAAAAGTGAAATAAAAATAATCAAATATAAAAATAAACAATATAAAATAAATATTAAAATAAAATAAAAACAAATGTACCTAAAAATTAAAAAAATGAATTTAAAATTAAAGTAAAATAATATTATAATTTAATATATATTTGTTAAATATATTATAAAAATTAAGCAATTAATTTAATTAACAGCAATTAAAAAAATATTCGATAAACTAGAATTTGAAAAAACTGAGAGTCTGAATGTAGAGAGGTGAATACAATTAATAATTTTTTTTTCTTTTAAAATAAAATAGTGTTGATGAAGTGTCGAAATGTGACCTATGCATCAGAGGAAACGTACATATTCAATAATATTTTCAATTAATTTTACACACTCTATGTAACTGAATTAATAATAACAAATTAATAATTAAAAATAATGTAAGTTACATAGAGCACAATATCTCACGTACATGGCTTGTCACACTTATTCTCCACCCCCCTAAGTTACTCTTGTGTCAAACTTTCAAAAAAAAACAAAAAAACAAAAAAAAAATACCAATTTTTCAAAATTAAAAATAAATCACCAAATACAAATTTTCCATTACCATTATTAGTGATATAAACAAATCAAATCAATTTCTAAGGCAAGATTGACACTTTTTTTTCTATTTTGAAAAAAACTGTATTAGTAAAAAATTTTTTTTTTCTAATCTATTCAAAGCATAAAAGCATTTTTCATAAGCAAGCATTATTTTTTAAATTGAAAATTTTTACTTTGGAAGCAAAATGTGAATTTCAAAAAAAATATCACCGGTACGACCGTAATTTATCTTCTATTATTTCTTTTCTCAAAAAAAAGTTTCATCATGTTTTAATAATTTCAGAATTTTGAGAATAAAAAACATTTGAAATTAAGAAAACGGGAAAAAATTTCTATTTGAAAAATTCTACGGTCAAACTGAGATATTATACCAAAAAAACCAGAGTTTATTTTTAATTCTTATTCTGTTATTTTGATCATATAATGAAGGCAAAAATATTTCCAATTTTTCAACTAAAAACAAAATAAGATCTGTAAAAACTAAAAATACTTTTCAAAATCGATTCAAAAAATATTATATAATATATAATATAAATTGTGTAAATATTTTTTGAATGATTTTTGATTATTTGAATATTTTACAAAAATGATTTTTGAATATTTCTATGTGAATATTTTACAAAAATGATTTTTCAATTGGAAAAAAATTTCTACCCTCTATCATATGAATACAAAATAAATAAAAGTCCATCAAATTGCTTCCTTTGAAAAAATTTTTTCTAAATTAATTATTATAATAATTTATTTAAAGACCAAAGTTCGAATCTGATTTTTGATAGAGCAGGGCAAAAAAAAAATTAGGAAATATTCAAAACGAGAAAAAGGAGAAGAAAGAAAGACGGAGAAAAATGCAAATTTGGTCAAATAAAAATTCATCGACTACATGAAAAATTTACTCGAAAGTTTTTTTTTTAATGTAAAAAAAATTCAATCAAGTTGAATAAAATTTTCATCTACTGGAAAATATTGAAACTGAGAAAAAATAGGAAAAAATTGCAGGAAATATGTTGAGAGAAATTAAGGGAAAGGTATTAAAAAAATTCAGACTGAACTTATCATCCCTGAAGGTTGAGAAAAAAAAAATGCGAAATTTTTTTTTGAAAGGGTGACATTCACGTACCTAGGACTATGAGATTGTTATAATCGTTAAAGGGAGGTAAAAAAGTAGACAGAACATACATAGGTAGTTTGGTGCAGACCCACCTTTCCTGGGACGCCACCAGTCAGTCTCAAAGTATCCTGCGGAGCAAGAATGAGTTGGTGTTGATGTTGTACAGGAGGAGATGGTGTACGCGGAAGAGGAGGCGGACAGTCCTTGTGTCCAACACCAGTAGATGATTTGATTCGATTGTAACGCAAGACAAAAGGGGAAGACGCGCACATTTAATAACACCGCTTTTTTCAGTTGCAATAAATTTATACAAAAACCCGAGTTTTTTCTTTCAATTTTTCTCCCCTTTTTTTTCCCCAAAATCCGCGTTCATCAAATCAGAATTTTTCAATTTTACAACAATATTTAATTATTTTAGTTTTAACAATAATTTTTAAAATTTAATTAAATTCAAACAATAATAAATTAAAATTTTATTGTTAAATATTATTTATATTTATTATTAGATGAATTTATATTAAATAATAAATTTAAAATTTATTAACTATAATAATCGTTGTAATTTATTAAATATTATTCATTTATGAACGTCTTTAATTAATTCTTTTCAATTCTTCTTGAAGAAAAACGAGATTTTGATTTACAATTCACATGAAATATGTCTCTTTGGGAAAAAAAGGAGAAAATTCTGCTAAAAACTCACGAGGTTTTTTTTTGTAACTTTTCTAGTAAAGTAGGTGGTTGACGATAAAGTTGAAAAAAAAGAGACAGATATGATTGAAAAAGACATTAATATTCTTTGATAATATAATAAATAAAAAGAAATTTAAATTTAAATTTAAAAATATTCTTTTTTCAAATATTTGTATAAATAGTAAATTTACTGAATTTTTATAGATCAGTTTAAACAAAAGAAAACAAAAAAAACCCAGGAAAACGAATTTTTGTTATGACAAATAATAAAAAAAAAATGACTGTAATTAGTTACGCCAAACGATAAATTAGAAAATGCAACTGAACGGTAATATTAAAAATAAAAAGAAAAAAACTTTCCATCTTAAAACTAAACCCAAAGCATTATTAGTTTCCAGACCAAAGAAACCGAAACCAATGATAAATATATTTGTTACCAAAACCAAAACAGCAAAAAAAAAAAATTAATTAAACATAAAAACATAAAATTTAGGTGAAAAACATGTGTGAGGTATTGTGACGCCTGAAATATTGAGAAGAAATCTATTTTCTTTCATTGATTTTAGGTTTTTCTTTTCTATATAATTGTTGTAAATCTCAAGCATTGAGAAAATGAATAAAACATAAATCAGATGCATTTAGATACGTAAATTATTGTGACAGCATGAAATAAAATGTTTCACACGTAATATTAAAATAATTATTTTTTCTAATTAATAATATTAGTGTCAAGCCTTGAAGGTACATTCAAATTTAATTCACTGTTAGTTACATTCGAACTAATGTTAAAAAAAACAAATTAAATCATGAATGAAAACAATCAATAAATGGATCGAATATTTAGAAAATAATTGCAAAAAAATGGAAATTTTAATATTCAATTATATTAAAACAAAGGCAAAAATGAATGGCAATATATTTTCATTGTTAAAAGCAAGGCTCAACGGAAAAAATGGAAGTGTTCATTAGACAAAAAGTTGTTGTGTGAATATGTAAGTTTCCTCGCCAATTAAAAAAAAAGAAACTAATCTTTTAATGAAAAACAAAAAAATCATTTCAAAAATTGGAGTGACAGACGATTAGTCACTTGACAATCATTTTGAAAAAATTGTTAGAATATTAATTATTAGGTACTAATTAGAATAATTAATCATCAATAATTGTTGCAGTTGATATTAATTTTCCTATCCTACGTGCATCCATTTTTGCGCTCCACCCACTTTACCATTCTTTTCTTTTCATTTCACAGTTTTTTTTTTTTTTTTAATCAATTCGATTTGAAAATATATTCGTAATTAGAATTTTCCAAAAAAATTGTTTTAAATTATTTAAAAATTTCGAACTTGGTGAAAAAAAATCTGAAAACACTGCTCGTAAAATTAAACGTACGTGTCTTATGTGTCAAATTTCCGTGATTTGAGGAATAAAATTAATTGGAAATGCACGATAATTCAAATACCGTTTGAAAAAAAGTATTTCAAAAAAAATGATAAGAAAGTGTTTTTTTTTAAGAAAGAGAAAAAACAGGAACAACACTCACCGTCATGGGAAGCGTGAGCCACCTGAACAGTCTGAGTTTGTTTGCTATAAACTACAGGTTCCTTCGGGGGAATGTTTGTATGAGCCACTGAGACAACGGTTAATTCTCGATTTTTCCTCCGAGATGCGCTAGAGGCAAAAAAATTGCAATTAAACACAAATTGGATTTTATTTTCATTTGAGTATTTCAATTTTTCGAACTTCAAGTATAGAGAGACTGGGTTATTTTTTTTTATTAGAGTCGAACACAGTCGAATTACCTTTGAGCAGAATTAATACTAGATGGCTGTAGACTAACGTCGGGAGTTGCATTATTGCTTTGTTCTGGTGTCGATGAATTCATACTCGACAGACTAGATAAAACGTCTGGAAATAAAAAAATTTTTTTTCTCCATAAAGATTGGAATTTGTGTTTTTTGATGCGTGTGAAATTCGTGTTTACCTGAAACGGGCGCGACTCCAAGAGAGGAAAGCATCGCATCCAGTTCCTTTCGATGATCTTTATCAGTTCCAGCTGCACGGACTGTTGCCTCTTCGACCTGGAGGAAAATATTTGAAAGAATTATCAGAAATTGTTGACATGTATTTTACTACAGAATTTTATGTTCTCGTATGAAAAAATGGAAAATATTTTTACATCTTTTTGTTCCTTTTCTCTACGGCGCCTTTCTTTTTCCTCTCTGATCGCCTGGAGTTTCGCTTTTTTCCTTTCCAGTTCCGCCTTTCGGTCGGACATCATTTTGACAGTTTACTCCTGAAAAAGAATTAAATATTAGAATCGTGTTTAATTTAAATAAAAAATAAAAATAAAAAATACTCCTGAAAGAATTTTTTTTTTCCAAAAACGTATCTAAATTGCTTCGTTTCTGTAAAATTATATTCCTTTTCAAAATATTTACATATGTGTAATTTTTATCACATATATGCAAAAAATTATACATTCAGAAAAATATTTAGTTTTTTTTCAGTAATAAAAAAGGGAATTTGAAAATACTAATTTCTTTTACATATAAAGATCTTTATGAAATAAAATAACACTTTTTTAAAGTCTATTTTTCATTATTAGGAGACATAAAATTTAGTCTGCAATAATAAATTGCATTTTCTGCTCGCGAATATTGATTTATTCCTTTTCTAGAGAGATTTTTGGTGTCAAAATTAAAAACTAATTCACATTCTCTAAACAATTGATTATCGTACTAATTGTTTAATTGCAATGACCACGATTTGACCTCAATTAACGAAAGAATTCTCGAATGACAGGTACGAATGATTAATTAGTATTCATAATGCATAAATCACAGGCATGAATTCTTTTTCCCGACAAGGTGAACACTTGCTGGTTAACAATAATATAACTATCTCACTTGACAATCGTGATTTGTTTGATTAATCAATAAAAAGATTTTTACCTGTTATTCAGTGCCTAGATAAATAAAAAGCACCTGATTATTTTTTTTTTGATAAATGAAGCCGAGAAAAGCAAAGAAATGTCACTTCACATTCTACGCCCGATTATCAACGCCATTTTCACGATTCTTCTGACGTATTACTACGGTGATCAAATTATCAAATTTATTTTTATATGAACATTTTTTTACATTATTTATGTTTACATAATTATTCCATGGGAAAAGTTTGGAAAAAATTTGTTTACTTTATCTGTTTATTAATGGTTTGTATTTACCTTTCTATTTTATTTTATTATGGTTTTTTTAAAGAAAGAACTTGTCTTTAACAACCATCTTTAATATTTTGACCGGATGTTAGAGTTGCCAACATTACGTTCCCTTAAAATTAAAAATTCACTGATTGGTCCACAAAGCGCGCGCCTATTTGAAATAATATAATTCAAAACAATATTTTTAATATATAGTCTCCATTATTGTATTATTTTTACCCAGGGTAATAATTTTTTACAAACACTTTAAATTATTTTATTAAACTATAAAAGAAATATATAGAAATATCAATTGAAACTTGTTTTAAATAAATTATTTTTAAATTAGGGCCGCGTTGTTTCGACCAATCGGACGACATTATGACATGCGATTTTCCTTTGTTGGTAAAATTGCAGGAAGTTACTATAGAAATCAATTAAGTTTTCTCTTTAATCAACTTGTCAAATTTAGGTTTTAATTTCGGAATTTTTGTGACAAATTACAAAAAATCAATTTAAAAATGGGTGTATTACGGTTAGTATTACGTTACAGGAGAAGAACAAAAAGGGAAAACTGAAGAAATTTGCTTCTGATTCTATGCTTTAAAAATTCGTATATATGTCAAATAAAATTGAGGTTATGTTTACAGATTTGCAGTTAAATCTACAATTGCGGGAGGTTTACTTTATTTTACAATTCGAGAAGGTGTTTGGTCAAATCAGGAAGAAAGTGTCAAACTTTATGGAAAAATTTACAATAGAATTACACCCCTAGTGAAGGATAATGTACCAAATGAAATTCTTAACGAGGTAAATGAAAATAATTGTCGCACTGTTATTGCACTGCACAAACAAGTGTCTCATTTTGAGACGTTTTGTCCACATATTTGAGACACGTGACTCAAATATGTGGACAAAACGTCTCAAAATGAGACACTTGTAAGACACTTGTTTTTGCAGTGTGTAATTTGACAAATGTAACACATCAGTTTATTATTGTTGATTATTACTTTTTTAAGTTTATCACAAATTTGTTCCACTAGCTTCCAGAATTGCCAAGAACAACCGATATATCAGACAAGATGAGAAATTCTTGGAATAAAGGCGTAATGGTCAGCATGAAATTTCTTTCCCAATTACCTAGTCACACGAAAAATGGGATAAATTCTATTTTAGAAATACCAGCAATTAAGGATGCTATTTCCGGTGAAAAAAGTGACTCTGAAACTAGTAAAATACACAGTGAACGTCCGTAATTAATTTTCCGTCGAATAATATTTTGTATAGACTATTAATTATTTCCTGTTAATAAATTTTAGCTGTTTCATTGTTTTTTGCATTTAATGAAACGAAACTTTATATTTAAGGAAATAAAATAAGTATTTAATGTGTATTTTTATCACTTTTATAATAGAATTCAATTTTAAGGTTATGTTACAGTTATGAATTTAATTTCTCTATTTTCGAAAAAGTTAGAAAGTACCTTGAAAAAAAATTTTGTAAAAATAAGGTAAAGTAAAATTAATAATTACTTTAGATACAATATTGAATATTTAATTAAATTTTTCTGATATAATAAAATTCCCGCGTGTAAAATTAATTTTGCGCGCGCAAAATTCACGGGCGCCATCTGGACAGTTTGGGAGTAAGTTAATATATGGTCACGTGATCGTTGTACACAGAGAGTTCAGTTGTGCTGAAGTGTGCTAAAGAAATGGCGGACAAGGACGATAATGAGAAGACCATCGCCGAAGACTTGGTTGTCACCAAGTATAAAATGGCCGGCGAGCTTGTAAACCGTAAGATAACGCCTTATAGTTTACTACCAATGTCGAAAAATCCAAAAGAAACCTTATGTTATCACGTATTGCTCCATAATCCTTGTGTTTTCCATGTGGCCATATGGGATCCGTAAACCGCCAATGCCGGGCCCTCCTACCATGTGGGCTGGCGTGCTTTTCATTAAAAATTCATTTCACTTCACCAGGCACAATATCAAAAAAAGAAAAAAATTCTTCACATTAAAATTCAATCAATTATTAATCCCATTACATTTGTCGTTTGTTGTGCCGGTTTTGATCTTTAACAATTCCTTTTTTTTCTGCGCAGGCTTGCTTCTTATATTTTTATGGACATTCCAAGTCTCTGCATGGCTCCAATTTTTATCTTCTCACTCTGGAAAAAAAAGAGGAAAATGAAATTTTCATTTTACTATTTTTCCCCCGCAAAAAATTACACTGGGAATTTTTTTTTGTCTCGTTTTATTTGAAAATTATTTATTTTTATGATTTTTTATTTTTATTCTGTTAAATATAATTTTGTGTGGAAAAAATTTATCATTTTTTTTTTCTTTGAGAGATTAAGATTTATTGGGCAAATGATTCGAAAAACAAATGAAATGATTAGAGTGGTTATTTTTGTTTTAATGATCCTTTGTTGTAAAAATGTTGGCTTGTGAGTTGATAAAAATGGGAATAAAATGGGTAATTTTTTGATTTTTTATTTAATTTTTCAGGAGTTTTGAAGCAAGTTTTGGAAAAATGTGTGGCTGGCGCATCGGTGAGGGAAGCTTGTGAGTATGGCGATACATTACTTTCTGAAGAGACGAGTAAGGTATTTAAAAAGGAAAAGGACTTGAAGAAGGGAATTGCTTTTCCAACGTGTATATCGGTGAATAACTGTATATGCCACTTTTCTCCAACTGCCAGCGAGCCAGATCTTATTCTCAAAGATGATGATATGGTAAAAGTGTAAGTTTTCTCATCTGAAAAATGACATTATTTTATTTCTCCCTAGGAAACGAATTTAAAATTTTTATTTCTTTTTATTTCAGAGATCTTGGAGCACATATTGATGGTTTTATCGCAGTAGTTGCACATACGTTCGTTATTGGCTCATCAGCTGAAAAGAAAGTCACTGGAAGAAAAGCTGATGTCATTTTGGCTGCACATTATGCTTCTCAAGCTGCATTGAGGCTTCTAAAACCAGGCACTGAGGTAAAAAAATTTCCTGTTCTATATTTTTTGTCTGTTTCATTGTTGATACCAAGTGGACATTTTTCTGTTTGAAATAGACTTACACGATAACAGGAACGGTGGAGAAAGTTTGCGAAGCTTACAAATGCAAGCCCATTGAAGGAATGTTGAGCCATCAATTGAAGCAATTTAAAATTGACGGAGAGAAAACAATTATTCAAAATCCAAATGACGCGCAGAAGAAGGAACACGAGAAATACACTCTTGAAACGCACGAGGTAAATGAGAATTTATTTTTATATAAAATCTATTTTTATTGTAAATTTGTGTTTATTTTGATCGTAATGAATAAATATATTTTGTATTTTATTTGTCAGGTTTATGCAATGGATGTTTTGGTGAGTACAGGCGATGGCGTTGGACGGGAACAAGATACACGTGTGACTATTTACAAGAAAACGGAGGAAACGTATCAATTGAAATTAAAAGCCTCTCGCATGTTCTACTCGGAAGTGACTCACAAACACGGTCTCATGCCTTTTAATCTTCGCACTTTCGAGGACGAAAAGAAGGCAAAAATGGCGGTTGTCGAGTGTGTCAATCACAGACTCATTGAGCCGTTCCAGGTATGAAAATTTCTTCTTTAAAAAAAAAAGGGAACATTCTCAATTTGTTTTTTAACAATCGTAATTTTTTTTTTTTTGCACAAATTTAGGTTTTGTATGAGAAACCAAGCGAATTCGCAGCGCAGTTTAAATTTACAGTACTGTTAATGCCGAATGGACCTCATAAAATTACTGGATCGCCAATCGATCTCGATTGTTATCAGTCGGAATGCGTTGTCGAGGATCCTGAACTAAAGGTATGTCTAATTTATTTTCATTTTATTTTCCTTTATTCCTTTTTATTTATTTTTTTTGTTTAATTGTATGTAATTTTGAGGAAAATAATTTTTACTAGTTTTTAGTGAAAATATTTTATTTTTTGTAAATGCAAATATTGAGACTGATTTTTCAAAGTTTGTTAATCTTATCTCGTATGGATATGAGGGATGAGTAGACGCTTTTGTTCATGTTTTATCACTCTACCTTCGTGTTGGAAAACGAAGTTTTCGTTTACACGAACATCGCGTGATAAACAAATCGATTAGGAATTATCACTCTCTATGAATATTTCCGGGCATAATTATAAATTTTGCATAATGTTTAAAAAAGAAATTATTTCTTAAAATTGAGTGAAGCATTATTTACATTCAAATTAAAAATAAATTTAAATAAAAATAAATTTATAAATTTTATTTAATAAATAAATTTTACAAAGGAAAAAAGTAATATAACTTTTTATTAATTTTTTAGTCGCTGTTGCAATCATCGGCAAATCCAAAATCAGCAAAGAAGAAGAAAAAGAAGGCAGAGAAGGCAGTGGGAGAAAGCAGGGAAGCTGTTATCAGTCCTCCTGTGATTGAAAATAATGCAATGGAGTCAATGGAAGTTGACGCTAAGGCCTAACACAATATTTGACTAGCTAAAGCAATGCAGAAATATGAGAGTGATGCAGGATGCCTTCGTGGAAGTTCGCGCTCCTTCTTCGTCCCTCCTCCTTCTCAGAAAAAAAGTCACTTTGGATTTAAAAAAAACAACAACAACAACACTGGAGAAAGTGACTTCCCTGTAAGAAAGTTATATTCCGTCGAATCTGCGAATATTCCGATCATCTCTGCAATTGAAAAAAAAGCCACTTGTGTCTGGTATTGTGTGTACTTGTGTTCGCAGAAGTATTGAGTCTTTCTCTCTACTCGATTTAATCAAATCTTTTCTATGCATCACTTTTTTTTTGCTTAAACGTAAGTCCTTTTCATTTTTTTTACATACTTGAATATTTTCCAATTATTCTCTCTCTCTCTCTCTCTCTCTTTATTTTTCTTTTAATGATGAAACAAAAATATCCACTGCCAAGCGTAATCAATTTTAACTATGGGGAAAGTACAATCGAAAAAAATACATATCCTTCTTGCACTTTGTGCTTTTTGAAGGGTGTAAATAATCCGCCTTTCGCTTTGGTACGTTAATATTTCATTATGTAATTAATTCACTCGTTTTGAGAGTTGAAAGTATTGTTTTCGTTTCATCCTTAGAAATGTACTCTTCGAAAATTTTCATTCATTATTTACAATCACTGAAAATTAATTTTTCTTTTGTGATTCAAAAAAGAAATTAAATTTTTTTTAATTCTTCAGGTTGGAAAAAATCTGACAATCCTTTTTTTTTTTAGTGCGAAGAGTAAATTTTGCACAAGAAATTAATACGAATAATAATTTTTGATTTTGGAAATAGAAAAAAACTAGTACTAGGAATGAAATTTTCTAATTTTCGTTTTTTAAATTGCATGCCAATGTTAATAAATTTCCGAAGAGTTTTGGAAGAAGAGTCAAGCGAACTTTTTAAGAAATGTTTTTGAAATTATTGGAAAAAAAAGTCGCTTAACTTCCTTTTTCACTCAGATAAATCGTTGAATGATTTTTCAAGAATTTTGCATATACGAAAAAAAACCTATAAAAACACAAAAAAAAATTAAATCATCTTTGCTTCCATTCGTAACCATGGAATTGAGCCAAGCTCAAAATTTAAATAATAATGAAATGATGCAAACATTCACTAGACATAAATTTTCAATTAAACTTCTAATTTTCCTTATTTTTTGGGAAGATTTTTTATTCCTATTTTGGAAATACTTTGCTGGACAGATTTATTAGAATAAATGAAAAAAATAGCGAAGAAAATTCGCTAAAATTGAAAAATTCGAATGTATTGAAGAAATTTACCGAATATTGCAAATAAAAATTGTTTATATGTGTGAAAAACAATTTTGTCATATTTCAACATTATCTATTTGAATCGACAATGAAGATTCTCGAGAAAGAATAGAATTTTTCAGAAAAGAAAAGAAAAAAGATTGTTTAAACATTCTAAAGGAATGATTAAACCGAGAAAAAAAATATCTGTCAGGGATATTTTTTTTTTCCTATTTTTTCAAGTGTAAAAAAATTACACTTGTTTGAATGATGAAATTCTTGTGAGGAGAAATTTTGGGAAAAATTATTACACGAGAAGAGAAAAATTGTATCTTAAAAAAAAATGTTAAAAAATGAAATGTCCCTTGGAATTTTTTGAGGACATTTTACTGCGTACACTTGACACGCTGTCCAGTACACTTAGGAATATGAAAGCAAAAAATTGCTAAAATTCGTTTAAATCAATTAATTATATACAGTAAAACGTGCATTTTATTATGTATCACTCATTGACAATGCGTTTGCTACGGTCCATGATCTCTGATTGGAGCGAGGATGAAAAATACAGAAATATAGAACAATATCTCGCCAGGAGTTTTCATTCTTTTCATGTCCAATTGAAAAATAGTTAAAAATAGTTAAATACTATCATTAAATAAATTTGATTAATTATTAGTCAATTTAATTAAAACAACAGTATTATTGTTCTTAATTCTTAAATTTAATTAAATTGTAATTTTTACAATAGTTTTGATAGTTATTAATCGCTAGGTCATTTCAACATCTGTTGTGAAGAATTTTAATTTAAAGACAACTGTATTTGGTGTCGTGACGTCGGCTACGCAAATTTCATCGCCCTCATTTAAACCCAATTCACTCAATGTTTTTGATAAATTTTCCCTTGTTCTTTCTTCAATACTTGCAACAGTTTGCATGTAAAGTGTTTTATTTTTTCCATTTATCATTGCCGTTATGCCGGGATTTTTCATTTGTAGATCAGTTCTTTCACAGAGGATTTCAATAAGATCTTTTAACTTTATCTTTGGTGTTTTGACTTCAATTTCACGTGGAATCTGACTACAGGCGACACAATCATTCTTTCTCTCGGCCTCGTACGTGTAGGTGTATATTCCATCTATGTTGTTAAGTACCTGTAAGTTTAATATCAAAGATTTGAATTTGATTTGAAATTTATGGAAATAATAATAATTAGTGAAAATAATGTTTACTAAATAATTGTTTAAGGAGGCACTGCAACTGGTGGCGAGTTTAAAAACTTCGGTGGCGCAGGTCGCGGCAATTGAAGCATTTGTGGAAGCGACGGCCGGGATTATATTCTTAACGACTCCCTGCACAAGTCTGTATGTCAAGCCTCGAATGCCAAATTGAGTGGCTCTCTCGGTGGATTTTTCGTAGATCCAATTGATGTGCTGTGGATCGTCACCGTCGAGGCCGCAATCGAAGGGATTTTCCTTTGACCATAAAACAACTTTTACGTATTCTATGCAATGTTCCGGTAATCGTGGAGTATTTGCAATTGTGCACAATGGGTAAGTGACCTTAAATAAAAGAAAATTGATTTTATATTTAGAGAAGAAAATTTTGAGAAAATAGAAAATTTACCTGAGGGGGATAGAGATCCAAAGTGCATTCAATGCACGCGGTAAGTCCGGGTAATATTACACGGGCATTTCCTTTAAAACCCTCTGTTCCACCGTCAACTAACGGAATAACGCTACTTTGATCAAGTTCACCGTCATTGTAAATTAGTAACGAAATTAGCATTCCATTAATCCATCGTCTCGCAACAATAGAATCCAAACCGCAAACGACAATGTGAAACTGACGATAAAATGAATCGTCTTTGTCCTGAATTTTACAAAAGTGTGGAATAACATTGCATCCAATAACACGTTCATTGACAAAACGTGCCGCTGTTTCTGCCTTCGATGAACCCAAATCTTTGTGACGAAACAGAAATTGCCTATATGTGAAAAAAAAAGATTTTCCATATTGTAATTTTTGAGGTTAGGAAGTTTGTTTTTATATTATAATTATCAAAAAAAAAGAGGGCAAAATTGATAGATATTGTAGTAAAATAAATTAGGTTTCTATTAGCGATAATGACAGTGGTCAATATTCACTGTTTGTTTATATAATAAAAAATGCGGTAAAAATATCTACCTGTTGAGGTTAGAAAGATCAATTGTATCCATGTCAATGACATGAATTTGTCGGAAGCCCATTAAAGCTAAATTTTTTAATAATTCACAACCAAGTCCGCCGGCTCCGACAACTAATACTTTACAACTTTCCATTAAAAACGGAAGAGTTTCCGAAGAAGGTTCAAAATCTGGCCGGCAAAATGGTCCTGATCGTTCTAAAACCTTTTGTAAATGACTCCATCGTCTACTTGTGTGATCCGTTCCCATTGTCATTTAAAAAATACCCCTTTAATACACTTTTTACAGTTCAGTAGGTCAATTTCCCTTTTTTCTATAGAAGAAAAAACAATTGTTTTATGTACAATCACTTCTATCCTTCTAATAATTAAGTTACTTGCAGTTACTTGAATTGTGTAATATCAAAAATGTTGACAGGAACCCTGACAGGAAGTCCGAAATAAGCGCCCCTAGTGGTAAATTCAGAAAGACTGGGAAAATTCGAATATTTTTTTTCCTCATAAATAACATTTATATTAAACATTACCACAGAAACTGAGATTGAAATTTATTTATTGAATTAACCGTAGTGATGAATTACAAAAATGAATAAAAATTAACGGAAGAAAATAATTTAATTTTCTATAAAATTTATAAATAAACTACATTACTTTCGTAACTTTCTTTAATTAAATAGTGAAATAATTTTCTCACTAGTTCCTATTAAATAAAAATTTACAAATAACACATTTTCTAAAAAACAAAAATCTCTAGTTGAATCTTTTTTTTTACTAAATCGGTCGCTTTCTGTCATCATTTCATCATTAGTTAAAATTACATACACAAGTTGTATTTTCTAAATGAGAATATTCTAACTTTTTCACATTTAACGAAATAAAAAAAACTGTATTTAATTAAAATAAACCTATTTAACAATTTTCTTAAATATTATTTTTTTAAATTAAAATCTTCATTATTGCGTCAAGACAGGGTTTTTGAAAGTAAAAAATTTATATATTCGTGCGTGATAAATTATAAATTAAAAAAATAAAATAACATTTAAGTTCTAAAAATTTTTCATCTTCTTTTTTTTTTATTTTATTGTTAGACAATAAAATAAACATCCATCTCGTGCAGTAAATGAAGATTCATATATTTTTCAAAAGCCTTTTTTTCTCGTTTAATTTAAATTTTTTACTTTGTGCCCTATGAAAACAAAATGTATTTTTTAAAATCCCAGTGGAAAATTTTTTTTTCGTAAGATTTTAAATTTCGAATATTTCGATTTTCGAATATAAATAGAAGGGGTTTTTTTTATTTACTTGACTGGGGATCGACACTATCATCGGAAGATTGAACCTGTTGGGTCAAAGTATTTTGAAACCACACCATCCAATTGCTCATGTAATGTCCACTAAATTGTGTGTCAAATTCATTTTTTACTTGTGAATCATTCAAATCGTCGAAACTTCGAACTGTTTGTAATTCCGTGTAATTGTTGTCCGATTCACGTCCTAGCATTCGTAATTCTCGTTTGCGCATTGCATCTTTTATTAAACGATCTCTCCTCTCATCCTCGGTCTCAATTGCCGATCTGGTGAATCTCATTTCTCTGGCTCTAATTGCATCGCGTTTTAATCTCTCCTTACGCTCATCGACACTTTCCTTTGCGTATTGATTTAATCTCGCTTCACGCCTCTTCGCTGATTCTTTATTTAATCTCTCGCGCCTTTGCTCGGGCGTTTCGTTTGCATATAAATTCAATCGTTTCAGTCTTCTTCGTTCTGCCTCGCGATCCAAACGATTTCGCCTCTCGTCCGGTGTTTCATTGTACATTCTGTATTCACGTTTACGCGCTGCCTCAACGTCAAGACGCTTTCTCTTCTGATCGGGAGTCTCGTAATACATTCTCATTTCGCGTCTCTTTGCAGCCTCCTTGGCGAGACGCTCAAGCCTCTCGTCGGCCGATTCCGTTTCGTAAAGTTTCTTTCGTCTCTCGCGCATACGTTCAGCTTTTTTTCTCAATCTCTCACGACAATCTGGTAGCGAAATGGATCTTTGTCTAATTTTCCTCTTTGGTTCCTCATTTACCTGTAAATATATATTTTTTTTTACAGTCAAAATGATAATAATCCTAATTAACGAAGAATAATATAAACTTTAATACCTCGTTCTCGTTAAAATCGCCAGTAGTATTATTGTCCAATTCGTCGTCGATTTTCTCGAGTTTTATGCTTTTTGTGATTTTCAATTTAATTCCGGGATCGTCATTCACATCACAGAGCCATTCTGTGGAGTAGGTTTCGTCAGTATTTCCGGTTTCCTTTTTTATTTGGATATTTAAGTTTTCCAATAATAATTCACCGGGTATTGTTGAATCGCGTTTTGTAATTTCACTATTTATAATGTCCGAGTCGAGGGAACTGACGTAAAGTGTTTCTGTGAGGATATTATTTATCGTCGACGATTCATTATGCTGTATGGCATTGAGATTTGGGTCCAGGGATGTAAAATTTTGCAGAATTCTCGAACATGTTTCTGTTTCCTCAAGACACTCGTTATTAATTACTGTTTTCTTTATTCTCACTGAATCGTAACGATCAAATTGTTCATTTGTCAGGTTTTTCTTTTTTAACTCGACACTTGAAAATTCTATATTATCGCCAATTCTCAAGTCTGCCTGTGATATTTCCATTTCCTTTCATTCAGAAAAGATTAATTGCTGAAAAAAAATTTTTTATTGGTTTTTAGGTTATAAAAAAAGAAATAAAGAATTAATTGCAAAGAAAAACTCATTTTTCAGAATAAAATTTGCTTGAACTTAAAATTATATTTGTAATATTATGTATTATTATTTACATGCGATAAAAGCATAGAAAAATAAAAATTAACCTTAAAAAAAAATGCAAAAACGTGAATAAAGAAAAAAAATGTTTTTGATTTTTATAAAAGAGGAATGTTAAATAATTTGCATTTTTATTAATTGAATATAATCAATAATGTTGGAGTATGTAAATGTTTTCAATAAATAATATCCATCACTTGATTATCGTCTGCTTACTTGACAGCTGATTTCAAGATGGCATATTGCAATTGTCCTTTTTTGCGTCTATTCCCATAAACATTTCCCTCAAATTATCGTGTAAATGATCTATTTTGACAATCTGTCATTTTCATGTTTTTTTCCCCTACAAAAAACACTTGTTTTCTGTTAAATTTTGATAATATTTTCATTCATTTTCATTCAACAACTATAATGACATACGCATCATTACTAAACAATTAACTTCCGGTTTGTGTGCGCAATTTATTGCGCTTGCGCGATAGTTACTTCCGTTCCATTTTTTTTTCAAAATAGGAAATGGGGGGAAAATTATTAAAAATTTCAAGTTTTTCTAGGATAGTAAAATTAATTTAACAATAAGATAAATTATCGAATCGCCAGGAATAACTTTAAGTTTAGAGTTATCTCTCTTTTTTTAAAATGAACTAGAAAAAACTGCCATGAAAATGGAATTTAAATGTCGGCGCACACGTCATTTCACTTCCGGTTATCCAAAAAAATAAAGATGGATGTCATCTGTCAACATGTTTCGTGTTTCATAATTGTTCTAAACGGTCATTTAACTTGTGTAAATAACGATAACACTGAGAAAATCGTGAAATGAGGTGAAAAATGTTGTAATCTATATAGAGATGATGTTACGAGGTGGAAAATATTGTTCAAAGCGAAGAAGACTTTAAAATAATATTGCCATAGTGTTGTTTTGCGAATTTTTCCTTTTCCTCATTTTTGACGATATATTTAATCGACAAGATTTTTCAAAAATGTCATTACACGATGATGAAAACACTTGGTGAGTTTTATTTTTATTTTAAATTACCTATTTTTTAGTATATATATGGAACAAATTTGGAGGTTAAGTGTATAATCTCGTGATCATCTGTCAGATTTTTTTTTAGTTTTCTGTTTCTATTTTCATAAAATTGGTGACACAAACGTTTATCCTTGACTGGAATTTATTTCCTGCTTTTATTACAATATGTTTGGCGCATTGTGGAAATTTTAATTATTGAGAAATTTTTTTAAAGAAAAAATTGGGCGTATTCGTTAGCTGCTTTTTTTTCAAAATTGATAGAATAAAATTGTTTAAAATTCTACATTCACTTTTTTTTAAAATAAAAGCATTGAAGAGGAATTCAATTAATTGATTTTTTGTATTTTAACCAGGTTATTGGAATTAGAAGCGGCGCTTTTGGATGCAGAAGCACCTTCTGCTTCGGATATTTATGCAATCTGCAAAGGACAACCTGTACCTGCAAATTTAAGACCAGATGTTTGGCAAGCTTGTCTTGATGTCACAGATCGTGGCAATCAATTAATTCATTTCAATGAAGTTTTCGATCTTCCCGAGCAAAATATTATTCGTGAAGATTGCCAACAACTTGTGGGTGAGTGGAAATTTCCATATTTATATCTTCTTTTCGTTACGAAAGTATTTCCTTTTAACGTTCACAATTGTATTTTTTTTTTAAAGAAAATTAATTATATAGTCAATTAATAGTTCATTTTTTTTTCTTAAGCTAAACTTGGAAATGACGATGAAGACAAAGTTTCCGTTGTCTCGGATCTTGAATCCATATTGACCTTTTATTGCAAGAGCAGAAAAAAGAAATACGAGAAGAACAATGGATGGCTAGAATTATTAGAACCATTAATTGCCTTGAAACTTCCCAAGTCATCCACCTACAACTTATTTGAAGCTATCAGAGATATTTATATTCCCAGGTTTTGTATAAAGTTTCGTCATTAATTAATTAGTGATTATGTAAAAATAATACAAGTGATGATATTATCAATATTTTTGTTAATTTACAAAGTTTTTGGGGAATTTTTCCAGAGGCGACACACATAGTTCTGTATTAAGACTGTTACTTTTGTACCATGAACCGGAGCTGTGTTCATTTTTGGATACAAAAAGAGTTTCACCGGATCAATATTCAAAAAGCTGGATTAATACCTTATTCGCTGGCGTTTGTTCCTTACCTGCTGTTTCAACAATGTGGGACCTTTATTTTATGCAAGCTGATCCATTTTTCATGATGTTTTTGTCTCTTATTATGGTGATAAACGCCAGGTTGTATTATTATCATTATTATTATTATTATTATTCAAAATCATTCACGTTTTTATTTAAATTGAAAAAAATACTAATTAAACTAATGAAAATATTACAGGGATCAGATTTTAAATATGAAGGACGATGATAAGGAGAGTGTGGTGAATGCATTGTCGGCGATGCCTTGTGCATTGGAAGCAGAGGACGTGACGGATTTTTGCTCCTTGGCACAATATTATGCAATGAAGACACCCTCGTCATTTAAACAGGATTTGTACAGTATAATGTTTGGCGAAGGTGGCGATGAGAAATTTATTTCTCACGCACTTTGCTTACCTGTTTCTGCTCAGGAATTAGTTGAGAATACATTTGAGACTTCTGTTCCAAATGGTTCGGTTGATTCTGTGAGATTTTTCTTAGTCGATTGCCGACCCGCTGAACAATATAACGCTGGACATTTGCCCACTGCTTTTCATTTGGACTGTAATTTAGTGAGTTAAGTTTTAAACTTTTCCTTTTTTTCTCACTTTCCCTTTTTTTGACTAATTTTTGTTTTTTTGTTTTTTTTTTTTTTGCTTTTCCAAGATGTTACAAGAACCTGCAGCGTTTGCAACGGCAGTTCAAGGATTATTGCAAGCACAACGTCAAGCTTTGGCTGTCGGTTCGCAAGCTGGGGGAGAGCATCTCTGTTTTCTCGGAAGTGGTCGACAAGAGGAAGATCGATACACTCACATGGTAGTCGCATCATTTCTACAAAAACACACTCAATACGTCAGTATGGTCGCCAATGGTTATCAAGGTAAATTTTAAAATTTTTATTTTCTTTTGACACTTTTAAAAGAAGATTAAATTTACATAATTGATTGTAAAAATTTATTTTGCAATTTTTAGCAATTCACGAGTACTTTGGTGATGAAGTTGTGTCCAATCTTATCGATCACAATTCCCAATATTGTCTCGTTTGTAATGTGAATTTATCGGATTCAAATTCAAATGAACCAAGTCCGGCGAAGGCGAAAAACAACAATTCCGATTTATTTGGAAAAATTGGTCTCGCCATGAGGCTAAAAGGTCAGGAGGTGAAGGGAAAAATTTTCGACTATATTGTCAATCCATCGGCAAGCACAAACAGTAATTCTGATAAGAATGCAACAAAGGATGGCGATCTTAAACGCATTCCCAACGCTGGACCTGTTTTCAGCATAGACGATGATCACGATTTAGGTGAGAAATTTAAAAAAAATTTTCTCCTAATAAATAGTATTTTATTCTTTGTTATTTCTAGACATGGTTTCGTTTCCCGAGAGCGAAATGCCAGTTGAAGTTGTATCCATTCAACAATGGTTGAAGGATCCGAATTTGTTACATTCCTTTAAGTGCCAAGAAGTGAAAGTCAATGGATTCGTTTACGATAGGTTTGTGAATGATACAAAACGAAAAATTAATTTATAGTAATAAGTAAAAAAATAAACTGTATTTTTGGAATTTTTTAGTCAACTTTTGGTGACGGAGAGTCATTTGATTGTACTGAGGGAAATTCCAGGACGAAAGGGCGCAGCGCACGTTAAAGTGAAACGGCCACTTTCGAGTATTGTGAAAATAACGTCACGCAAACGTCATCCGGATCTTATTACATTTAAATATGGAACGACACAATATAATGATACACTTCTCATATCGGACATGGACAGGTTTCTTATTCCGAACGCAAGCGAAGCGACGAAACTCATTTCCCAACAAATTCTACGACAATTGAAAGCTGCAAATGAGGAAAGTGATAAATAATTCGTGCAAGTATGACTGAAACAAATACAAAAACAAAAACTTGAGTGAAAGTCGACTCTTTTAGAAAACAAATACTTGTTACCATTTTACCAATGAAAAATTTGCTTAGGATCGAGTTTTTTTTACTTAAATCCAAATAATAGGAAAATAGATTATTAATAAATATAATAAACCAATTGCAAAACAAGGGCCCATTAACTTAAATTTTAGTTGAGAAATTGGAACTATTTTCTATTTTTTATAAAATTTGCATTTTCTTTTGCACTTCTTATTTTAGTTTCAGTATTCCATAATTAGATGTCTTGTTAAATATTCTTTAGAGCTTTCTTTCTTGTAATTGTATTAGTTCTTGCTTTCTTTTCTTTTCTTGATAATTGAGAGAAAAAATTTTTCCCAATCAGCCATAAATCCTGCCAGAAATATTAACCGCTTTTTTTAAAAATAAGTACAAAATACTGTTCAGTGATCAGAGACCAATAACAACAACTATTTAAAAACCAAAAAATTTTTCTCACAAATTATTGCAATATTAAATTACTATACTATAAATTATAATAATAGTCGATGGAAAAAGCTCTAAGCGTTGACTTTCAAAAAAATATTCTCAAGAGAAGTATTGTGAAAAGAAATACTTTTAATATATGCATAATAAATATTATTACCTAACGGTTGTTCAGTACAATTCTAATTTTTCAATTTGTGCATAATAAAAACGTCCTTAAAATTAAAAAAAAAAACTTCCTAAAAATTCTTCCTAGAAGTAATTAATAATAAATAAAAATAAATAAAAAGTTGCTTTTTTTTGTCAAAAAGTAACTAACAATGTATTGTAGTACAAAACTCTATTGATTGTGAATCTTTCTTTTTTTTTAGTTGAATATAAAAAGTTATTAAAATTTAAAAAGTCAAATTGTTAATTTAATGCAAATATTACATTTGTTTCGTTAAATTTATTATATTATGATTGTATTTATTGTATTCGATTTTATTTAAATAAGGTAAAGAAAAAATTGACTCTTTTTTTGTAAAATTATCGCCGAAATAGAAAGAAAAGCATTTTTATTTTGTTGTAAAGGTCGTAGGAATTTTTCTTATATATTAAGTATTTAAGAAAAAAAATATTGTACAATATTAATAGCATAATATATATATATAAATATGATTGTACATCGAGCATATCTTGTAAAAAAAAAATAATAATAATAATTAAAATAATGATCGAGTATGTAGGTTGTGCTGTAATTGAAACGAAGGAAATAAGATGTGATATCACAAAATCATCCATGATTCCTTATTATTACTATCGCTAGCAAATTTAATAATTTCTAATTTATCTTGCAAAAATAATAATAATATAAGGCTTAAATAAACCTATTTTTTTATCAATTATTATAATATTCTAGAAAAAAACAGTATTAATTAAAAAAATTTTTTTTTAAAGTTAAAATAATGTGTAAATTTAATAATTTTTAAATTTACATATTTAAAATTTAATTATTTTTAAATTACTAATATATTTTTATTTAATTTAAAAAAAAGTTAAT
>JUFY01035573.1:0-20563 GCA_001855655.1 Leptopilina clavipes
AAAAGGGGAAAAAGGGGACAAATCACCAAAAAAGGGGAAAAAGAGGACAAATCATCAAAAAAGGGGAAAAAGGGGACAAAATTTTTAAAAGGGGACAAAAAGGGGAAAAGGGGACCATCTGTGATGCCTGCAATAAGCATCTCACAATTTTAAAGCATATATATTACCTCATAAAACCACTCAAAATCATAATTTGATATAAAAGACGAAAAATAATTCAACTCTCACCAAATGATTGACACATAAGTCAATATTCTTAATTTGTAACATACAGTAAAATTCGAAGTAAGTCGACATTATTGGAAATAAATCGGAATCAATCATCTTAACTCGAATCACTGGGTACAACTTTGCATACACATTATTTTTCGAAACAATTTCTTAAAATATTTTCTTTTAAATAGAACGTGTAAACAATAAAATTGTCAATATTTACAAGGCAGTGAATGGGACTAATTATAAAATTCAGTCAAGCCTCTATTAAAAAACTATTCACATCATTCACACTCTCCTCTTTGGAAAAGAGAGAGAGTTACACAAATAATGTACACGCACAAAGTTATTTATAATACTAAAAATCACCACCTAATATTATTTTTTTTTAATTTAAAGAATATTAATTTCTCTTAAGGAACAACTTAATTCGTAAACAAAATTGTCATATTATGTCAATTTTTTTATTTAACATATTCAAATCGAATTATTGACATAAACGACTAATTTCCCTTAAAATGAAAACAATATTTTTCAAAATCATTACAATTTTAATGTACATGATTTTAATTTCAATGTAATTTCCTCTATTTCAGTTTTAACATTTTCCACTTATTTAGAAGATTCATTCACGCACACTTTTGTAAAACCAAAAAAATTAGCGTTATGAATATATAAACCCTGTAGAATGAATTAGATCCATATCGAAAAACACAATAATTTCCAATGCTAATCGTATAAAATTTGGAAGGTAAGAAATGCTAACAAGAAGCATTTTTCATTTAAAATATGTTAAATAATTTAAATTGCGAGGAATGAATAAATAAAAAAATGATTAATTCTAATAATTAATTAATATCAATGAATGTATTAATGATTCATCGAAGATGAATTTATCGATTTCTTTTGTCAGTGGTTGAAAAACAATTGAAACCTTAAAAAGGTGTTTCAATATTTTCCTAGAGAAAAATTAACTAAAAGAAATCGATAAATCCATCTTCGATATATTATTATTATTATTATTATTATTATTACTATTAATATTGTTAATCATCATTAATTCTAAAAATGATTAATTACAATTAATGAACGTATTAATGAAAATAGAGTTTATAACTCGCGATGTTTTTCATCGAAGATAAATTTATCGATATCAGTTACTTGCTATAATACTTTATAGAAAATTTGTTCAATATTTAATTCAGAAACATTTGCATTTTCTTACATCTCAAATAATTATGGATATATTCCAAAAGTAAATTGATGAAAAAAAGTGAAACTTTTCAATAATTAACTAGAAGAAATCGTTAAATTCATCTTCGATATGTTATTATTATTATTATTATTACTATTAATCATTAATTTTAATAATGATTAATTAGTGTTTATGAACATATTAATTAGAAGTTAGTTTATCATTCGCAATTCTATTAATCGGAAATGAATTAATCGATTTCTTCTATAGAGATTGAGTAAAAGAGTGAAACTAGTGATGTTAACTTCTTAATATTTTCCTACAATAACTAACTAGAAGAAATCGTTTAATCCATCATCGATGTTATCATTATTATTAATCCTTAATAATCAATTTTTAAAAATAGATTATCATTTCAGAATAAAGTGTTTTTCATCCATATGAAAATACATTGGAAACCATTTGTTTTTTCTATTATTATCTAATTCCTTCTTCAGCAATGAGCACGAAAATGCATTCACGTAATTATATAATTTAGAAAAAAGACCACTCATCATCACCTAATTAGAAAATATTGCATCTAACATATCTTAATAATATTTTGTTTTTCTATAATATGTATATATACAAAGCTCAACAATATACATAGTATATTATACAAAATTTCATATGAAGCGAAAAACGACACCAGCAAAACTTCTTTGGATCATAATTATAAAAATCGTGTTTATCAATTGAGTTTTAATTTGAAACTATATATCGATTAAGTACCTAGTAACAGTTCATTTTTCTGTATTTAATTGTAATATAATAAAAAAATTTAATTAATCCTTTATAAATAAAAAAACTACATCACAAGAAACAAATTTTAATAATAAATAATTATCATTTTCTTTTATTTTTTTTAACTATCGTTAATTTTAAATTTCTACTCAGTTAAAAGTTCAGAGAAGGAAACTTACATTAAAAAAAAAAAAACAATTATTTTAATAAACATTTTATTCACATTGAAAAATGAATTGCTACTTTTTCTTAAGAAGAGAATATGAACTGAATGATTAATTTATTATAATTTGTTCAGTGCGATGAATTCACTTTCATTCTGTTAAAATGTAATAAATTTTACAAAAGTCAGATCAGTATAAAAGAAATTCAGTGCAAATTTGATCTGTATTTTATAGTCGCACTGGAATTTTCATTAATTTTTTTGTTTTCAAAGACATTTAATAATATGTTGAATAAGATTCTCGAAGGAGAATTTTAAGTTTAATTTGTTAAAAACGGCTAATTTTGCTACATTTTTTGTTTTAGAAAAGCGAAATCCTATTTTAATTAAATAATTATTCATAGCTGTGTGTTTTTGGTTATAAAGCCAACCAAGGATGATACCGAATAGATTCTTTACTCCTGTCCCCATAATCGTAAGTCACCTCAACTCCCTGCGCAATATCATCCTTAGCAATCAGAACTAAATGTGGAATAGACTTCACCTCAACTATTCGAGTAATTAAATTACCATTACGAGAATGATTTACTAAACGTCCCAGTTTATCAGATTCTGCTGTTGCGTCGACACTAAAAAATGCAAAATTCTTTTGAGTATTCAAATATTTTTTAAAATCTCTAAACACTAAACTTATATTTAAGTTTAAAATGAAAGCAAAATAAGAACACCATCGAGCGAAAAAAATAGAATAGAGGAATAACAAAAGGTTCTTAGTTAAAAAAAAAAACAAAACAAAACAACACCAGGAGCGACAAACTTGAAAAAATAGCAAATGGAAATTATTTATACGTGAAAAAACAACATAACGGGTTATAAACTTGAGAAAAAAAATAAAAAAGCAACATAATGGATAATAAACTCGAGGAGAAACCAAATGGAAAAGGCAAAATGATATAGCAGGTAAACCAAATAAAACAAAGCAGGAAAAATAATGCAGGAGACAATATACCAACAAAAGGCCAAAAAAAAAAAAAGATAGCAAGTGAAGACAATAATCTTCGTGAAACCGCAAAATTTTTAAAATTTATTAATTAGTAATAATAATTAATAATATTATTATTATTAACAATAATATTAATTTTTAATATTGATATTTGTTAGATTGCAACAAATAATTGTTTAAAAAATTGCAATTTTTCATTTTTCTAATTTATAGCTTCTCCTGAATAAAAAAATTAAAAAAAAAAATTAATTGAGTAAAAAATAAATATCTAATTGATGGAAAACAATGAAATGGTACAAAATTATTGAGAATTAGTCAGAAAGCTTTAGGAATGAGAACGTGCTTAGTCAGTTCAAAACAACAAAAACGTAATTTTTGTTTACATAGTAAAATTTTTATCTCTTGATTATAGAAATAAGAGAATTACTTTAAATTATTTCTATTAAAAGAACAATTTCTAATAATAACTTTATTTCCCGTTTGGAAATAAATTGTTAATATTTAAATTAAATATTAAGGATAATTTAAATGTGCATGAATTAATATGAATTTAAAATATAAATAAAAATTGAAATGTAAATAGACTCACCAATACTGTTGATTACGGTGTTGGAAGTAGTACATATAACATCCGGTATTTTGATCCTGAGAATACTGACTCTCGCGCTTTTTTGCCGCAACTTGATCAATTAAATCTCCAATGTATTCGACTACAAACTCTCCTTTGGTAAATTCTTGTGTCGTAACAACTCCACGACCCTTGCCAGCGAATGTCCTAACCTAAAAAAATCCAAACAATTAAAATTCCATTTAAAAATGAATATTTTCCAGTTCAGAGAATATTTACATGATATTATTGGAATTATGTATGAAAAAATATGTTACATGCAAAAATCACTAGATATAACGATAGTAACAAGAAAAAGAATCAAAATATTTACATAAACATAGTGAAAGTATCTAATAGATAAAACGTTCTTTTCTCCCCCCCACTCACCTCTAAACCATCTTCACAACCGGATATTATTTTACTTTCAAGGTTTCTCTGTTTCTCTTCTAGAACAGTTGTTTTACATTTCCTGACACTTCGTCGAACAGTATAATATTCAGTGAGCTTATGATTTGTATCGACAGGAACTTTTGTTGCTGCAGTATTTGTTGAATTTTGCTTTCGACGCCTTTTTGTAACTGGTTTTTGAATTTTTTGTTCAGGAAATTGCACTGGACTTAAAGCAATAGCAGTAGCTTTCTTTCTTTTCTCGGGTAACACTTGTTTTGAACGCGCCTCTTCTTGTTCACTGGGCAATTTAATCCGATGCGGCGTTGGTGGCCCATGAATTTTTTCACCATCCTCGGCCTCCAAAGGCTTTGGCCCATTTTTCGGATAAAGCATATTAACACAGAAATAGAACGATAATTTACATACAGAATAATAGACCACCAACACCCGTTGAAGCCGCGTTCTTTATGTTCATTGCTGCCAACATTTCAAGAGAAAAGGACGCCGCACTTGGGAAACACTGAAATATCAAAATCACCAACAATGTTACTAGACATTACTAGACTGAATAAAACTTAAAGGTTAGTTTCCATAAAAAGGAATTGGTACCACTGGGCAAAAATAGACATTTGAAATTCTAAATATTAAACGTTTTAAATAAATATAAATATAATAATATAAATATCATCAATAAGTAATAAAATAATGTACAAAATAATAATAAATATAAAAATTAACTGAGATAATTGTGTTTTGACCTTGCCATATACAAATAAACATTAACAAATTAATGTTATTTATATTTGTAGTAACACTCTGTGATATTTTATTTCATCCAATATATTTGAAAAAAAAATTAAATTATTTTATCTAAATTAATTGGAGCAATACTCCGTGATATTATCTTATCTATATTATATTTATAACAATTTTATGTTTTTTATGGTACCATATACATCCAATATTTACAACAAATTAATGTTATTTATATTTTTAGTGCTACTTTATCCAATATGTTTTAAAAACTAAATAAATAATATATAGTAAATGAATTCAAATAGTACTGATACAAATAATAATGATTTTAAATTAATATTACCTTACCCACAATTTCTGTCAATACTCTGTGATATGTTATTTAACCTATTTGTTACCTTAACTACAATTTTTATGTCAGTACTTTGTGTTTTTCTGTTATTTTATCATTATTAAACGGCAAATGAATCTATGTTCCAAGTTTTGTATTTATATATGCTGTAAATATTATGCAATCCAAAACATTAAAAAATATACAATGTTACAAATTGTTTCACTTTGTAATCATTTATATATCAAGTATCGTTAATACGTAACAATATTTTCATGAAAAAGTATTGTACTAAACTTTATACAAAATATATTCATAAATAATTTCAATAGATTTTAGCTTTTTTTTAACCTTAAAATAAAGATCAAGAATTCTTACCTTGTGCAGCTTGATGTTATTGAAAATCCTTGAGTAGCTTTCATGGAGAATATAGTAATTTATCCACTATTTCATCAAGAACACTGGTACATAATTCCACTTCTTATATTCACCGGTTTCAAGAAATCAACAAATAAATATAAATATTTTTGTAAGCAGCAAATTTACACTTCCAGAAAGACGCCCAAAATGGCGGAAAGTATCCCCTGATGAATGCTTACCGGTAGTACAACCAAACCAGGGTTGGGAGACTTTTATTTTCAAGATCATGATTCGACAAAAAATTCGACATCACATTTTCATTGGCTAATGAAATATTACCAGCCAATTGGAAGTCTACAAAAACAAAAGTTGTAAACACACAATAATTATTTTACAAATTCTAAAAGTGAAAAAGAGATAATCTATTTATCTCTTTCACTCTCATTGGAAATTTTAAGGAAAAATTCTCATTTCTTGCATTTTGATTAAAAAACAGCCTAAACAAAAAAAAAAGGATACTTGTATGTGTGTACTTTGTTGACAGAGTAGGTAGAGGTGTGACCGTACCCTTAAACAACTTTTACATAAAAGTAAAAAATTTTATTCTTACGTATGTGCGTATAGGAAGGAGTAATTTATATAAATAAAGTAAAACTACAATTATTGAAAAAAGTGTAATTATGGTTAAAAAGGGCAGTTGAAGGAATTTCAAAAACAGGTATAAAAAATGACAGTTCAATTAAACTTGTATTGTTTTTCTTTGAAAAAATATTATCAATGTTTTCTTATATTCATTGCTTTAATGTAAAGAAAAATGTAACCAAAACAATAATTAGTAAAGTAGTATTGTTATTATTAAATATAAATTCTGATGGTTTTAATTAATTATCAATTTACTCACTGTTTTTATAGATTCTGAATCTTCATTGTTGCAATGATTTTCCTTTATTTAACTAAATCAAATATGGTTAATTGTTGTAAATGTTAAATTGAGTGTAAAGAGAAAAATTTGCCTTGCAGATCTGTATTACAAGGCCAAGCAATCTTTTACATGTCGAGGTCACGAATTTTGAAAATCATAATGCAATTCTCTGGTAAGACGACATTGAAATTTTTTATTAACTTTTATATAATAATGGTTTGCTTATAAATGCCTTTTTTCAAATAATAATAGGTGTCAACAACTCAGAGTGCCGTGAACATTATTTTTGGAGAAATAGTAGGCACAGACAATGAGATTTATTTCACCAATATTTATCAGTACTTCTTATGTACTGAAATGGATTTGGCAAAGATTATAGCAGTATGGATTCTAATGTGGTGTTGCCTGATGAGATGCTTCGATTTAGCTTCCCAGGCATCGCCAAGACAAGTTCCTTGCGACAAAACAAGAAAAATATTTACCGACTCCTGGGGTATTATTAGCGATGGCCCAATGGGTTCAAACTACACTCAAGATTCGCATTGCGAATGGTTGATAAGAGCGAATTCAAGTCGACAGTTTATTACATTAAGTTTTCGAACTATGGGTACAGAATGCAGCTATGATTACGTATTTGTTTACGATGGTGATTCTTTTAAGTCGCCATTATTAGGTAGTTTTAGTGGCAAAACGGAACCACAGCAAGTTACATCCACATCGGGTTTTGTAAGTTTAATCGCATTTTATTCATACATTTACCGATACCTCCTTTTCTGCTAAAATAAAATAATATATCTATTTTTTTATATTCACAGATGTTAATTTTATTATATAGTGATACAAATTATGTTTTGGATGGATTTCATGCTGAATTTTCAGTAACTGATTGTCCAAATAATTGTACTGATCATGGAAAATGTATTAATAATACTTGTTTTTGTGAAAATGATTGGGGTGGTCGAGACTGCTCAAAAATATTGTGTCCGAATAATTGTGGCCTAGGTGGCCGATGTGATATTAAAAGATGTCAATGTTTTGACGGTTACTCAGGACAATCTTGTTCCTTGCATAAAACTCATCCAGAAGGAAATAGGTAATTTTTGATTTATTTAAAATGAAATTAATAATAAAAATTTTGGTTTAAAATTAACTTTTTTTCAAAAAGGTGGCATTGGCTTTCGCATTCAGAAGGTGGAATGACACCACGAGCAGCTCATTCTTCAGTTTATGTAAATGAAACTGATTCTTTATATGTATTTGGAGGATACAATCTCAATTTTATACTCAGTAATTTGGAAGTTTATCGTTTTAATATTAGCAAATGGGAAGATGAATCTGGATCGATATTGGGTAAACAAATTGTCTAATATAATATTTATTTATATTTATAATAGTGCAGGAGAAATTTTAGAAATAATTTTACTTTTACAGAAGGCACATCTTCTGCCGAATATTTAGATCCAATGTTGCTTGCCAGTGAATTAGGTGTTGGGGAACAGTATGGTCTCACAAAAACGTCGATAATTTGGAAAGTGTTAAACAATATCAAAGCGAATAGTACCATAAGGACTGCAATAAAAAGTCATCGGAAACGAGATCACAAAGGAAAAAGTATTTCATCCCAAAGAAAACATTCGCGAAGAATTAGATCTCAATATTTTCAATATTCAACACGAAGGTTTGTTTCTTAAACTTCAAAATTAATTAATTATCTCAGAAATGGAAAGTTTTACTTAAAATAATAATAAATAATTACAGAAATGAAAAACCATTAGATAATGGTGCACGTTTTAAACGATCAAGTAACATAACGTGGAGAGATAAAATAATTGATGATTCAATGGAAAAAAATATTTTCTCTCAAAAAATATTTAAACCACAATCAACGACGGAATCAAATTTTGTTAAGGAACAAATGGAGGAGAATTTTCAAGAAATTCCAAAACCAGGTGGAAGATATGGTCATGCCGCATGTAAATATCAAGGTCTGTGTTGATAATCGAAATAACTATATTGATAATTTTTATTATTTTTCAATCTTATGTATTTTAATTACTTGTATTTTGACAATATTTAGATGGATTTGTCATATACGGTGGCAAGGTTGAAGATGGTTCTCTATCAAATGAATTGTGGCACTATGATGTGAAGAGAAATTTTTGGACGTTACGAGCAAAAAATTCACCATTTTATCCACCAAGATTAACGAGACATACTCTCACATTATCGAAGGATTATATTTATCTCTTTGGAGGAAGTACAGTTGATGGAGAATTTTCCTCGAGTCTTTATACAATTAAATTGAATCTATGTAAGTTGCACAGTAATTCTTTTTATTTACAAACGATTCAAAGAAGATCGTATTGATATTTTTATACAATCTTTTTCCTAATTTGTCAATTTTTGGTTTTTTATTAAAGCTGATAAGACCGGAAGTACGGAAAAATGGCAAGAAGTTAGACCACGAGGTGGCAAGGAATTGGACGTACGTGTCGTTGCTCATTGCGCAGTTTATCATCATGGAACAAATTCTTTATTGGTTTATGGAGGTGTTGTTGCGAGTGTTGCCCGCTTTAGTAAATTATCCGATAGAATGTTCGCATTTCAACTCGATAGAAAAGTTTGGTCCGAAATTCATTATCCTCGTGCACATTTGCGTGATACTTACGTTCCCAGGGAACGTGCATTCCACACATGTAACATTATTGGTAGGAAAAAGTTAAATTTTTTCAAAGAAAACTAAATTTTCAATTTATTATTAATTATTATCGTTATTTTTAAACATTATATGTATTTCTGTTTCAAATCAGGTAATTATTTAGTCGTTTTTGGAGGATACTCTCATCGTCATAATAAAGAAGAAATTTGCTATGACAATCAAATGTATCTTTATCATTTGGGTTGTCATGCCTGGGTTAGCCACGACGTCTTGGGTTCAGATGAACCAGGTCAGAATTAAACCAGTAATAATTGAACTGTTAATGTTTTACATTTAAAATGTTTTAAAGATTAATTTTGCTTGCAGATTCTCGTTATCCAAAACAACAGGGTGTTTTTGCACATGCCGCGGACGTTAGAAATGGAAATACATTATTACTTGTTGGTGGTTATCATGGAAATGTGAATGCAGATCTTCTCGCTTACACTCTACCTCCAATGGTTGCACCTGGTGATTATGAATTTATCGAACCCGAACAAATTTGCTCACGTCACAAGAGTTTTGTGGAATGTGCAGCTAATCCCGAATGTGGATGGTGTTCCGCTGATGAGGTAATTTCTCTGTCTAATTGACAAGAGAAAGAATTTATTTCAGAAAAAAAGAAACAAACGAACAAATGTATTTCAGATTTGCTATGGAAGAACAGTTGGCAGTAATTGTACGACAAATTTACAAACGACACGTTGTCCTGGCGTTTGTCCTGCATTGGGCGATTGTCATTCGTGTTTAATTCATGGACAACCTGGTGGTGGATGGGGAACAAATGCAAGGGGCAAAAGTTCAGTTTCAAATAAATTGAATCTAGGCACTTGTACATGGTGCGTTCAAAATGCACGCTGTCATCATAAGGACGATAATTATGGTGTTTGCGGTCTCCGCGATGATACACTGTCACAAATACCAGGCTGGTGGGGTCCAAAGGGTACAGAAATAGCAAAAGTCGAGGAGTGCCGCGAAATGGATAAAAGGCCTGGATTGACATTTTTGACATATAAACCGCCAGTGAATTTCACTCAACCTGATTCAGTGACAATTGTTAATGCAACAACTGTCGATTTTAATGTCCCATCGATGCAAGGCGCTAAAACTGAATCAGCACTTGGTGGTGAAATGATCGCAAGATTAATTGGATTTCTTCGATTACCGCAAGATTATTGGGATAATTCAATGGAACGTTTGAAAATATGCGTTAGTTATAATAGCGCAACTCTCAATGTATCACGTAGCGATAATCGTCAAGAAATGGTAATATTATTTCACTAATTTCGTTGTATTTAACAGAAAATGAAAAAAATACTAACATGTTTTCTTTTTTTTTTTTAGCAATTAGTCGCCAATTTAACAGCCGAAACATCTCAATGCATATCAACAAGATGGCCAGATGGACGTGAAATGACACTACAGCCAGGACGTTATCTTTTGGATTTCGAGTCAAAACGAATGGTAACGGCAAGTTATGCTTACGCCAGTAAAATGGAAATTACGCATAATAAAAAAATAGAGAATCCAAAGGTTTTTACATTCGAATATTTGGAACCTTATCAAAATGGAACTTGCAGTCAGTATAAAAATTGTTTACATTGCTTGACCGATTCATCGTGTGGCTGGTGTGATATTAGCGGTCAATGTGTGTCACGATCAATCAATGAGACCGAGAGTTGTACAGTGACGTTCGCCGCCAATGGTAATGTGATTGATAACGAAGATATTGAAATTTATGGAAATGAATCACCGGTACGTGATTGGCATTATTTGACGATAACACCATCGACCTGTGCAAATTGCTCCAATTACATATCATGTGAATCTTGCATTAAAAGTGGATTGTGCGAATGGTGGACGGAGGAGGCGAGATGCGCGAGAATTGGAAGATTACCCGATGCTGTGATAAGTTTAAATCAATGTCCAATTCCTTGTAGACAAAGATCGAATTGTACACAATGTTTGGATGAACGTGGACGTTGTGTTTGGTGTGAAGCCACACAGGAATGCTTTTCATTTTCTGTTTACACGTCCGAATATCAATTTGGATTGTGTAGAGAGTGGACAGATCAGGCGGGCTTGATGGGCGTCACTTCAAGAACAGGTTCATCATTAAGTGGAAACGATCAATGTAAAAGTTGCAGTAGACATACAAATTGTTCCAGTTGTTTGCATTCCCTGAGTTGTGGTTGGTGTTACAGTTTGGAGAATCCCATTCTCGGTAGTTGCGTCCAAGGTGATTTTAATCAGCCCCATACGAATTGCAGTCTAGTGATTAATCAACAGAGGAGAAATGGTAGTTTAGAAGCGCATGAATCTGGCTGGGCCTATGCACAATGTCCGGATGTTGATGAATGCGATCTTGGTTTACACGATTGTCATCCAGATGCTGTTTGCACAAATACACATGGAAGTTTCAGTTGTCAATGTAAAAGGGGTTTTAATGGCGACGGACGGGAGAATTGCACCAAAACGTGCTATGAAAAATGTGTCAATGGTTATTGTTCCGAAGCACCGGATTACAAATGTCAGTGTAATTTAGGATGGACAGGTGCTGATTGTCGAACAAATTGCGGTTGCTACAATCATTCGACTTGCAATCAAGGACCGGGGATTTGTGACGATTGTCAAAATTGGACGGAGGGTGGAAATTGTGAAAAGTGTAAGGCAGGAAGTTATGGTAATGCGACAACTGATCTGGGATGTACAAAGTGCGATTGCAATGAACATGGAGACGTAGAAGCTGGAACTTGTGATAGAGAAAGTGGAATTTGCTTTTGTCGTGATAATACCGAAGGTGATAAATGTGAACGTTGCACGAAGGGTTATTATGGAAATCCTAGAAACGGTGGAATGTGTTACTATGGCTGTGTTTCTCGTGGTATGCTCGAGGGTGAAGGGAGCGGAAGACAAGGTTTAGGAAGTCGACACTCTCAATTTTCCCTGTGGGAAACACGACTCGGTGGTCCACTAACCAGAGAATGTTTATGGATCGTGAGTCCAAAATTAGTCCTCTCACCTGATACAATGACGCCGAGTGTTCAGAGTGTCATTCAATTTACAATTCACGAGGACATAAATGTTAGTTGTCAAGAAAATGGCGTTTACGTTTACGACGGTCTTCCTGATTTTGTATCATCCACGACAAGTCACCAAAGCCAATTATTAGGTGTCTATTGTACGGAGAGTACCAATTATCCAATAACCGTAGAAGCGAAATCGGGTTTTTTGACCGTTCACTACAAACAACTTGACGAAATCGAAGGTTTTAATGCCAGTTACGTGATAATGACCTGCAACAATTGTCCTTCAAATCGTCAATGCAGGAGTGGTAATTGTCTATGCAAAACTGGATTTGTTGGCATAAATTGTGACATTGAATTGTGTCCAAAAAATTGTTCATCATGGAATAAACAAGGAATTTGTGACAAGGGTTACGGTCACTGTGTTTGTTCAACCGGTTACGGTGGACGTGACTGTTCGATTAAATTAAAGCAACATCAATTAGTATTCACGGAATTATTCAATTCGGAATATTTAGCGGAAAATTTGGATCATTTGCGTAAAACATTGCCAAGATTTGGTCACAGTTTGGTTGCGGATCGTCGAGGTAGCTTATGGATGTTTGGAGGATATTCACTAAGTCATGGTCCATTAAATGACATACGATTATTTGATACGAAAAATAATACATGGATGCCAGTCACTGTTGAATCAACATCTGAAGCATCAATGCCACAGGGAAGATATTTCCACGCCGCTGAAATTGTTCACAGTAGACAGCAGATCTACGTTTACGGTGGATTGTCAATGAAGGAGAATGGCATTCTAGGATTGTCGAATAATACTTTAAACGATTTTTGGAAATTCAGTTTGCAAAATCAACGCTGGAGTCAAATTACACCGTGGAATAAGCAACCACCACCATTGGCAGGTCACACTTTAACACTACGAAGAGAAGGTGAATCGGAAAGTTTAATTTTAATTGGTGGCTTCAGTCCAAAATATGGCTATTTAGAAACAGTTTGGGAATTTAATTTAGAAATTGATACGTGGTATACGATCAAAACACTCGGAAATAGTCCTCTTGGTATCTATGGACACTCGACCGTTTATCACACCAAATCTGACAGTTTTTATGTATTTGGTGGTTATATTTATGCCATTAATAGAACATTTATTTCAAATAAATTACACGCTTTTAATTATAAGACGAAAAAATGGTCCATATTGCCACCATTTAATGATGAGGATTCTGTATACACCTATGGAATTAGTTTCGTGAGTTGTTTTTCTTTTTTCAAAAAAAATATTCTGCTTCATTTAATTTTTCTCTCAATTTTAAATCTTTTTTTCTGCTTTTTAGCCCCAAGCACGATTTCTTCATTCAGCAGTGACGACAGATGAGTATATGGTGATATTTGGAGGTCGTCAAAATACCTACAACACTTCAGACACATTATTAGCTTATAAATATTCTTGTAATCTTTGGATTCATCTTATAACGAGGGATATGGAAGTTATTGGAAATCCACCACCGCCGGCTTATGCCCACGCAATGACTCATGCCGATCCGGAAACAAATACTGTTTATGTCGTTGGTGGATTCGATGGAGGAATTAAAAGTCACGTTACACAAATAACCATTCCCGAAGATTTGTGCAGTTTATGGATTGATAAAGTTTCGTGTAGAAAGTATTTCGGATGTTCTTTTTGTTCAGTCACTACTATTGCGGGTGCTAATGAATCTTACTGTTTCTCTAATGATGAACTCTTACACAGAGATGACAAGTAAGTTGCTTTTTTACAATTATTTTATAATCATTAAAAATAAAATTAAAAATAAAATTTTATTAATATATGTAAAATTAATTATTTCCAGATGTGATATTAATGTAACGCAGGCGCAACGATCAAATGGCGTTTTTTGCAATTCTGAATGGATGGCTAGTAGGAAATGTCAAAATTTTAAAACTTGTACCGAATGTTTGGCGGAGTGGCCTCATTATAAAGAAGAACAGGCTGTTTGCAAATGGTGTCCCCATTGTCCTCGTACCAAATGTATTCCCCGTGAAAAGGATTGTGACGAGTCGAGTAATTGTAATTTAAAATATAATACAATAACCGATGTGAATCAATGCAGTGAACGACAGTGTTCAGCCAGTGATTGTGAAAAATGCAACAATCACAAAGGTTGCATTTGGACTAGACAAGTGTTAAAAACCTGTAAGTTAAATTCACTTTAAGTTAAATTAATGCAATTATAGTTTATGATTAAACAATAATTATTGATTTTTTTTTAACAGCTGATGGTGGTACCCAAGTAACTGAACAACCCGTCTACGATTGGAATTGCGTATCTGAGGATATATTCCGTCAAGCTACGTTCGGTAAGGAAATTGTCAATTTCGATAAAAAGAAGGCGACACAATGTGAGAAACGTTGTGGTGATCATAAGGATTGCACGAGTTGTCTTAAGGGTACAGGAGGAGAAGGTGGATGGAGCGAATGCAGATGGTCTACACAATTAAACGAGGTATTTCTATTTTCTGATATCCAAAAAGCAATTTGAATATTTTGTCCCTTATGTACCTAAATTTAATCATTTTTCAATAGTGCATTTCACCTTCCTATCAACCACTTTACTGCGTGGGTGGAGTTTGTGGATTGGTTTTGCGTAGTATTGACGTGGAGTATTGCCCTGAACCTTGTGCCGTCTTTAAACAGTGTAGTACATGCTTGAAACATTCCCACTGTGGATGGTGTTCACTTGACACGAATTCCACAACGGGCCAGGGTTTATGTACAGAAGGATCACTTGAAGCACCATCAGATCATCCAGCTGGCGGTACTTGTGAAATGCTTTACAATCAACAATTTTCTCAAAGTAAGACAATATCTTGTCATTATTTTAGAAACAATAAAAATCTTTATTTATTATTATAAATAATGATTGTCAAATAATAAAAATTCAAAGTAACGATCAATCTTTTTATTTTTTTTATCACCTTGACTCGGAGTGATCGTTACTTTGGATTTTTATTTATTATTATTATTATTATTATTATTATGTTTTTAACTAAAATATAAAGGAACCAAACTGAAGATTGTTTTTTCATCACAGATAATAATTCGCAAAAAGATTTACAAGTCTACGAGAATAATGCTACAATGTTGGTGTCAAAAAATCCGAATCAGAGAAATTTTTCTTGGCACTACGTCCGATGTCCACCGGAAAATGAATGTTTGAATGGTCATCACACCTGTTCTCCGAAAAGTGAAAAATGCTTCGATCTCGATGAAGGTTTTGAATGCATGTGTGGCGATGGATTTAAAATCGAAACGTAAGTTTCTAATTAATAGATTTTTAAAAAAGGGACATTTTCTTTTTGTGTTTTAATTAATACATAAAGAAGTGGAAGAATAATAGGAATATTTTAATATATAAAAGAGATCTCAGAAATATCAGAAATTATTTTATAATTAAAATTTTTCAGGACCTGGTTATTGAGTGATCTTGGAAGGTAAAGAATATTTTGTTTCTTTTCATTTCTTTATAATGAATCAAATATTGTTATAATTTGTAAAAAAAAATAACACATATTTTTTCTTTCTTTAGGAAAACTTGCGTTCCAACGTGTGTTCAAGGTTGCGTACGTGGAACTTGCGTTGAACCAAACGAATGTCGTTGTGATTTTGGTTACGTCGGTGCAAATTGTTCTATTCAGTGTCAATGTAATGGACACAGTAATTGCGAAGGTCCTGACAAATTAGACAAATGTATAAAATGTCACAATAATACAAAGGGTGATCAATGTGAAAAATGTGAACCATTATTTGTTGGCAATCCAGCGGATAATGGACAATGTGTACCATGTCTAGAATATTGCAATGGTCACACTCACGTTTGTATCAATGACAGCATGACTGTTCCTGTAAGTAATTTTTCATTTTTTTTTCTGCTTCAAATTTTCATATAAAAATTCATTTATTTAATTACTAAATAAAATTAATTACAAAAATTACTGAAAAATTTCTTCCCATAGGATCCAAATTCAATTGAAAAAATGTCTATGGATTTACTCAAGAAGCAATTAGTCGAAGGACCAATAACAAAAGCAAAATGTGTTAAATGTGGAAATAATACACAAGGAGATAAATGCGGCGAATGTGTTTCAGGATTTTTCAGAGGAACTGAAGATCTTCGTGACGTTTGCAGACCGTAAGTTATTATTATTTTTATATAAATGAATTTAAAATTAATAAATTATAATACATCAAGTTTTATTTGTAGATTAAATTAATTTTTTGTTTATTTATTGCAGATGTGAATGCCATGGTCATGGATTTATGTGTGATCCAGTGACAGGAGAAAAATGTAATTGTGGTAATAACACTGAAAGTGAGCCCTCATGTCTTAGTGGGCCAATTAAAGGACTGAGCGCTGGCGGCACACCTTGTTGGATGGTCCAGTGTAGTAAATGTCGAGAAAATTATGCAGGGACACCCACAATGGGTCATCAGTGTTACAAAACTGTAACCGTAGACAATAAGATGTGCTTTGACTCAAAATTAATAGGTAAGTTTATATAAATTAAAATACAAATTTTTAATAATATTTAGAAATTTTTTATCGTTTAGCCCAAAAAAAACGGAAAAATTTTTATTAAATTTTGCTGGATAATTAAAAAACCGATTTATATTTTAGACGAGTGCAAGTTGAAGCCGAAACCATTAAATCCTGGACAAACTGTATTTTATATGGTGCAACCTCGCTTTATGAACGTTGATATACGTGTAATGGTCGATGTAACACAAGGCGCTTTAGATTTATATCTCAGTCCACGTGACGATTCATTTGTTGTGACTTTAAATTCATCTAATGGTTATCAAGAAGTGAGTTCAAATGACAAATTTTTTGACATTAAATTCTCATGAGTCAATAAATCACTAATTCCTCCTTTTTCAGATTGAACTGGACAATAGATTTAAATTGCGTAAAGATTATCCTGAGAGCTGGTTGGATTACTCTCATAATAAAGTAAGAGTCGTGGAATTTCATCCTCATGCGTCATTTCATTTAATGCAGAATGGATCGACCGTGGAACCGGAATGGAATTCAGGACCACAATATATTGTAATGGAACGTTTCGCCGAAGGATTAGCCACCTATGTGACAATTGAGCAAAGAAATACTTTACTGGTGGTGAGAAATCTGACGAATCGTCTCGTATTAACATTACCGCAAGATAAACACGAATTGGGACAAACAAAATTCCATATTGCTTTAAGAGCAATTGATATGCCAAATCCTGAAATTAATGGCAAGGCCGCTTATGGAATGATATTCTTTCGTCAGGATCAATTGCACATTGATCTCTTTGTCTTTTTCTCCGTATTCTTCTCATGTTTCTTTTTATTTTTGGCTGCGTGTGTCGTTGGCTGGAAAACGAAACAAGCGGCCGACGTGAGAAGAGCACGACGAAGGCATGTTGTTGAAATGTTGCATATGGCAAAAAGACCATTTGCCTCGGCAACAATTCTTTATGATCGTGAGGGAAATAATTGCAGTCCAAGTTCACCGCAACGAAAAGGAAGACGTAATAAAATTGTCAATTTTCATAGTGACGTGAGGCCAGTGGCTGTTGAACCAACCGATGATGGTGTTGCGGGTGTTGCTACAGTTTTTATCAAATTACCCGGTGGAGGACAAGCACCTGTTAAATTGGCTCTTGGTAGTTCGCTGATTTTACTAACAAGAGTTTATCCAGTGAATAGTCGTGTATTTCTCCGCCGACGAAACAGTCACGCAATTAATTAATTTATTGAGATGAAAATTTATCAAATATTTGAAAATGATTTTATTAGAAGCTAACAATGACAAGGTATTTATGAAAAAGAAAAAGTTTTACAGAATTATTCCATTTTTTTTAACTGTAAAAAATTTTCCCAAAATGTTAATGAATTTTAATTATAATTATTAATCATTATTATTCATAAATAATCAATTTAATTCTGTACGACTTTTTCAGTAATACGAAATCAATTTATTGAAACGAAATTTTATTACTATTTTAACGTAATTAATGGAGGTTCAATATCAGAATTCAGAACGTAAATTTCTTTTTCTAAATTTACATTTTTGGTTCATTCAAATATTTTAATTTGAAATTTTCTGATATTGAATCCATTGAATCTCATTAATTTGATCCATGACAAGATTAATTATACATTATACATAATGTATGTGTTTATTGAAAAGGTGCATTTATATGTAAATAAATATAAAAATAGAATAACGTATAAAAAAGACTTCGAGTGAATAAGAAGGGAATTGCAGGAAGAAAAAAGAATGCAATTGCAAAGAAATTTGATTTATCGCATTTGTTATAAGAATTGCTCCCAAGATAGGCAAAAACTTCAAGTGCCGATTAATAAATTAATTATTATTCTATGTAATTTTCAAGTGTTTTACCGCATGCTGCTATAGAAAATATGAAATGTGTTCATATAAAACAATTTTTATATCAATTTAATAAGCAGTATTAAAAAGATCTTGTTTTAGCGTCATAGTTTTCTTTTTTTTTCAATCATGTGCAATCAGACGATAATAATTTTAGATAGTCATTGGTCACATATTTAATTTTTAGTAATCATCAAATACAGATATGGCTCACGAATTAGAAAACGTGCCAAACAAAAAAAAGAAACACGATTCGTATACGTTTATAAATGTACATTCCTCGGATAGTTTTCTATTTTTTTTCTTTTAGCCGAGTGATAAAAAAAAAAAACTCGAAAGAAAAATGTCAGATCCATTATTTTTTAGTAAATAATGAATTGTATAGTAGATTTTTTAAATATTTAATTAAGAATTTAAGAGTTTATTATAAGTTTACTCACTGTAATTGAACACCAATTTTTATATTATTTTTTTCTGATTTTTAAATTCTATAATTAATTATTGTGTCCATAGTTGTATACACGATAAAATGGTTATTTGTTACAGTATTTTATTATTATCATCACTGGTTAAATGTGGCACAGAAATTTCTATAAAAAATTACAGTAGAAATTGTATTTTATTGCATATTTTTATGTAATATGTAAAAAAAAAGCTTCGATCATTTTTTATTAGAATTCATAAATTATGAATTGAAAATAAGTTAAATTTTTTTTTTAAATTGTCAGTTAAATTAATTAATTAAAAATATAAAATAAAAATAATTTGTTAGTAAATTGTTTCAGTATTTTTTTTTTATTCAAAATTATTATTTTATAATAGAAAAAAAAGGATTAGACAATGTATGTTTAATAATGTGTGGAGTTTTACTAAATATGAAAGATTTATTTTTGAAAATCTACCAATTTCCGAAAATCAGTTTTAAAAAAATGTCCACTTCAATTTTTTATACAAAAAAAAAATATTGAATATAGATATGTTAGATGGAAAATAAATTTTTAATGCGAAATAGAAGGAAAATCTCTATTTCCAAATATTGTAAAATTTTAATGAATAATAATTATAAGAGGTATAGATTGAGTGTACATTTGTTGGTAAAACACTTCTTAGTTAATTTAAATTCTCAATGCAATTGTAAAAAAGAATCTCCAACTTTTATAAATAATACATATATATATAAAATTATAATAATATAATATTTTATAATATATATTATGTATGTAGTATATTAAATTATATGTTACATATTATAATATTTAATATTACAGAAATGTGGTGTATATCAATTTAAGATGATATATATGTATAAATATATTATATATTTAATTCATTAATATGTAACAATCATTGTACAGATCTTATAATAATGTAGTTGTATTTTATAAGCATTGCGAATTTATATACCATAAATTATACAGGAAATTAGCAGCGTATATTATCAAATAAAATAAAAATAAATCAATTATAAACGTAAAAAATATTTTCCTCATTGTTAGGAACATATATATGTACGTGTTTAATAATAATTTAAAAAAGTTGACAAAACTGTTTCGTATCTTATTTATTATACATATTATTATTATTATTATTATTATTATTATTATTATTATTATTATTATTATTATTATTATTATTATTATTATTATTATTATTATTATTATTATTTATATAAA